>SJYA01001838.1:275072-293628 GCA_006410615.1 Neotragus moschatus | reverse complement strand
TGAAGCCTGGCTTGGAGAATTTTGAGAATTACTTTACTAGCATGTGAGATGAGTGCAATTGTGCGGTAGTTCAAGCATTCTTTGGTATTACCTTTCTTTGGGATTGGAATGAAAATTGACATTTTCCAGTCCTGCGGCCACTGCTGAGTTTTCCAAATTTGCTGGCATATTGAGTGTAGCACTTTCACAGCATCATCTTTCAGGATTTGAAATAGCTCCACTGGAATTCCATCACCTTAACTAGCTTTGTTCATAGTGATGCTTCTTAAGGCCCACTTGACTTCACATTCTAGGATGTCTGGCTCTAGGTGAGTGATCACACCATTGTGATTATCTGGGTTGTGAAGCTCTTTTTTTTACAGTTCTTCTGTGTATTCTTGCCACCTCTTCTTAATATCTTCTGCTTCTGTTTGGTCCATACCATTTCTGTCCTTTATCGAGCCCATCTTTGCATGAAATGTTCCCTTGGTACAGAATACTGAAGTGGTTTGCCATTCCCTTCTCCAGTGGACCACATTGTTATTAATTACATGTGAAATAAAAAACATAAAACAAATAAATATACATTACCAAATTGACTTAAAAATATAGAAAACTAGGTTCCAGTTTGGAAAGGGAAGGAGAAGGAGTGGAGGGGCAAGTGAGTACAGGTTAAAAAGATAGAAACTACCATATATAAAATTGGATAAGGACCAAGTATATATTGTACAGTACAGGGAAATATAGCCATTATTTGTAATAACTGTACATGGAGAGTAATCTGTGAAAAAAATATTAAATCATCATGCTGTACACCTAAAACTAACACTGAAATTCAACTATACTTTCATTTAAAAAAAAAAACAACAGAAAATAACAAGTGTTGATGAGGATTTGAATAATTGGAATGTTGACATTCTATTCATAGAGTGGTTGTAAAATGGTACTGCTGATGTACAAAACAGGATGGCGGTTCCCCAAAAAATTAAACATAAAATTACCACATGATCCAGCGATCCCATTGCTGACTATATATTCAAAATAATTAAAAACAAGGTGCCAAAGACATATTTACACTCCCATGGTAAAAATGGCATGATTCACAATAGCTAAATTGTGGAAACAACACAAGTATCTGTCACTGGATGACTGGATGAAGAAAATGTGCTATAAACATACAGTGGAATATTCAGTCCAGTTCAGTTGCTCAGCCCAATTCTTTTCTACCCCATGGACTACAGCATGCCAAGCTTCCCTCTCTATTACCAACTCCCAGAGCTTGCTCAAAGTCATGTCCATCAAGCTGGTGAGGCCATCCAACCATCTCATCCTCTGTCATCCCCTTCTCCTCCTGTCTTCAGTCTTTCCCAGCATCAGGGCTTTTACAGATGAGTCAGTTCTTCACATCAGGTGGCCAAAGTATTGGAGTTTCAGCTTCAGCGTCAGTCCTTCCAATGAATATTCAGGACTGATTTCCTTTAGGATGGACTGGTTGGATCTCCTTTCAGTCCAAGGGACTCTCAACAGTCTTCAACACCACAGTTCAAAAGCATCAATGCTTTGGCACTCAGCTTTCCTTATAGTCCAACTCTCACATCCATACATGACCACTGGAAAAACTATAGCTTTAACTAGATGGACGTTTTTTGGCAAAGCAATGTCTCTGCTCTTTAATATGCTGTGTAGGTTGGTCATAGTTTTTCTTCCAAGGAGCAAAGGTCTTTTAATTTCATAGCTGCAGTACCATCTGCAGTGATTTTTGGTCCAAGAAAATAAAGTCTCTCACTGTTTCCACTGTTTCCCCATCTATTTGCAATGAAATGATGGGACTAGATGCCACGATCGTTTTTTGAATGCTGGATTTTAAGCCAACCTTTTCACTCTCCTCTTTCACTTTCATCAAGAGGCTCTTTAGTTCCTCTTTGCTTTCTGCCATAAGGATGCTGTCATTTGTGTATCTGAGGTTATTGATATTTCTCACAGGATATTTTTCTGAGAACAGTGGAATATTACTCACTCTCAAAAGGAAAGGAAATTCCGTAGTATGCTACATGAATGAATGTTGAGGTCATAATGACAGCTGAAAGAAGCCAGTTACAGAAAGACAAATACTATGTGCTTTCATTTATATGAGATACTTGCAGTAGTCAAATTCATAGAGACAGAAAATAGAATGGTGGCTCTTAGGGAGTAAAAGGAGGGGAAATGGGAAATTATCAGTAAGTAAGTATAGAGTTTCAGTTTTACAAGATGAAAATAGTTATGGAGATGGAAGATGATGGTTACACAAAATTATGAATGTATTAATACCACTGACTGTGCATATAAAAATAGTAAAGATGGTAAATTTTGTTATGTTTAGCATACCACAATAAAAACAACTGCTACAAAAATTATTACACTGTAGTGTGACTAACATGAAGATGAAATGATAGGTGTTTGAAGAGTATTTAAGCAGGGCATTTTAATCAAAATGGAGAAGTAGGATGGAGTTGATCATTGGCCTTGGAGAATTCCAGAGAGAGGAGCTGATGTCCTACACCCCTCTGTAGGCTAAGTCTGAGAAGGCTTATCTTTGGTGTGTTTTATGAAATACTACATCATGATTATTATTGTAGACTTTAGGAGGACGGTCAATCAGAGAAGAATATGTTTATAATCTTTACTTCATTAAGCAGAGATGTCTGCAACTGCTGCAAATTATGAGGTCATATCACATGTGCCTTGCTTCACAGCCTTCATTGGGGGTATTTCCTTCAAGGAAAGGAAGAGTTAGAAGAAATCTGTGATCATTTGGCCTTACTCCCTCACTTCACAGAGGAAATAATGAGCTCAGGAATATTAAATAACTTAGCCAAGGTCACATGTGCTACCTGACAGCTGGATGTGTAAAGCAGATTCTGTAGCCCCAGCCCTGTTCAGATTATACATATATGGCCCTTACAGCAAAGCTATATTTACTGCACATTGACAGGCAGCAAGATACTGCTTTTCATCACAAGCTCTTCTTGTAGATTATACTTGAGAGCAAATTTTGATGATATATGTGACTCTGCCATCAATATTCCTGGGAAGTATCAAATTAATGGGTCACATCAAAAGTAAAATGTTGATCTTGAAGCAGTAATATTAAATAAGTGTAAGGGTTAAGTTAATGTGGTGAAAAATAAGGGTTTTCTGAATGTGACTTGGGACATCAGTGCACGTGAAAACCAATTTCTCTACTCACTAGGCCATAGGTAGCCTCTCAATCTATCACTGAATGATACGCTCCACTCTCTGATTTCATCTACTTCTCAAAATGTCCCTGACACTTTATAAGTACAAAGTAAGCCCCTACATTTCACCAGGGACCTCTACAAAAACTATTCAGTCTTATTCACATGTGAGCAAATATTCTATTCTTCTGGAGGAGTCAAGTCATTTAAAAATCTTAAGTAGATTCTGCTATAAAAATCAGAATTGCTGCTTTGGGATATATGAGTCTTTGATATTATTACTCATGTAGGAAATGCATTTTTCATAAAATATCATAGAATAGAGCTGGTTTTCATCTATCCCTGGAATAACATAGAGCATATGAGTTACAGCTGACTTAACAGTGACATGTATTAATATGTGAGTATACGGTGCACTGTAATATGCTTGATCAAAATTTAACCACCAATTCTTTAAAAGCCTGATCCAAGCAATTTGGAAGTAGGAATAAGGTAGAGAATAGAACAAGAGAGGAAATAAATCTACGAAAAACATTGTTTCTGGATGATTCTAACAGTTATTAAACATAGGAAAGACAACATTTTTCCCTTTATTTCTGTTTCATCTCTTCCTTAATCCTCCACGTGATTTCTGCAGCTTATACATCCTGTTACTGCTGTATTCAGGGATAGCATATATTTGAATAATGCAGGCTTGAGGATTAAAAGAAGACATTGGTAAAAGCCCAAGGGAAAATTTGAGCAGAGCACACAAGTAGGATGAATGGAATGGATTTGGTAGGAGAAGTGGGGAGAACAAGAGAATGATAAAAGGGAGGGACAAAAAGAGAGAGAATAGAGAATATTGTTGTTAATATTTATCTTCTGCAACCCCGTCCCCAAAACAGGTCTTAGAAGTGGGATAATCTTAATTACCAGAAACCAAGATATATGAAAGATGTTGAAAATGTATGCCTCTGGGACACTGACACCATCTTAAGTTATTTACTCTGCAACCCCTTTTCATTTAAATAATAACTGTTTTAATTTACAAGCTGAACAAATATTCCAATTTAAGTGAGAGAGGCTAATGTATAGCAATGAGTTTACAATCATTTTGTACCTAAAAAAACCCAAAAAACCAAAAAACAACATTCATCATTTCTGTGATTTCAGGAGAGAAAGAACTGCTATAAGCTTTTGGGAAATGCCAGAAATACACTAAACTGTATTTGTGTTTTATGTTTATGCAATACTTTTTACAGTGTAGTAAACATGTTTTAATACAAAATGTGAACATTTAAAATCTTCAGTATCAATCTAAAACTCTTTAAAACAGAGATGCATGTCCTAGTCATTTTAGCTTCAAGTCTACCATTTTTAATAGTCATTAATTCATTTATTCAACATATATATATTTACCTATCATTTTTCTACTATCTACCATGTATTTTTCTGTATTGGCACAGAGATTTCAAGGCACACACTGTTCTTACCCCCACAGAGTTTATAGTATAGGGAGATGAAGGCCATCTATGTGCCTACTGTATAAAATATATCCTGTTTGGTACACTAATTAAAAAATAGAAACATAAAATCATATAATATAGATTTTAATAGTCCTATCTTTAAACTTTCCACTGGAAAGGAAAGGAGAATTGGTTTTAGATTATCCTTTGCAAATGACTATCCTGCTTCTGCTTAAATATATTAATGGGTACTTCACTAGTTTGCAGCTAATCTATTGTTTCTTATTCAGTTCTATTTATGAATTTGGGAAGAATCATCATATTTATGCTATAGAGTCTTTCCATCCTTGAACATAATGTTTTGGGTTTTTTCCACAAACATCTGGAGCATTTAGGTTAGATTTATACTTTAGGATTTTTTGTTGTGATTGGTAAGAAGTTTTCTTAAATTCTTTTTTAAATTGGTGGTTCTGCTATATTAGACATAAATCTTGTTTGCATTCTCAGAATCGCTTGACCTTTCATTTTTTTCTCTCCCACATGCCCAATGGGAACATTTTCCCCATCAGTTTTTTTTTTTTTAAACTGGGATAATACACTCTCCCATGGAGTATGAAATATGGCTTCCTGAAAAGTGGCTGAGGGGTTGGAGATGTAACCCAGACACACAGGAGACTTAACATCCTATTGCTGTGAGCATTGACCAATGAACCAGCAGGACAAGGCAAAGCAGAGGGCAGATACATTTTCTCACTGTCTTCTCTCCTCTGGGGGCTCCCTGGTGGCTCAGATGGTAAAGAATGTGCCTGCAAAGCAGGTTTGATCCCTGGATTAGGAAGATCCCCTGGAGAAGGGAATGGCAACCTAACTCATGTATTCTTACCTGGAGAATTCCATGGACAGAGAAGCCTCGTGGGCTATAGGTCATGGGGGTCACAAAGAATCAGACACAAGTGAATGACTAACACCTCACTTTCTCTCCTCTGGATAGCTTTCAGGTAATCCAAGGTCAGCCTTGCCAGAGCAGCCTGGAGGGAACTGTGCCTTAGAAGTTCATTTGGAAGCAGCATTATAATACTGCTGGAATGGTAATGCATTATATAGCCTTGCTTAACATCTTTTCTTACCTCACTTTCATTTTTTCCTTACCCTACTCATCTAGGCTTGCATTTTTGCAAATAAAGTGTCAGTCTCTAATTCTGAGTTTCTTTCTAGACAGCATTGACTAAAATGTTATTAAAATTGTGTTACAATACAGCATTTTAAGAATATACAATTCAATAAATGAAAGTGGATCCTTATTTGACAGCAAACAAAAATGTTTTTAATGGTTTAGAGACATAATTGTGAAAAGCAAACATTTAAACTCTGCAGAATAAAATACAGGAAAATATATTTTACTAAATCAGATATTAAGGAATATATATTGAATAAGCCACAAAAGGCAAGGCTTAAAGGAAAATGCAGACATATTTGAATTCATTATGATTATATATGTAAATACAGATCGAGAGATAGCTAAAAATCTTTGATGAACTGTATCAGGCAAAGCACTGTTATTACATGAGATATATAGAGATATTCTCTAAATTAAGAAAAAATAAGTGCCTATCTAGCACATTAGCATTGGAAATAGTGAGAAGAGGCCAAATTCTGATGTATCTTAAAACAAGGTTTGTGATGTAAAAAAGAGAAAATCAAACATAAGAGTGAGATTTTTGGTTTGAGTCACTAAAAAAATGTAGTTAATAGCAATTGATTCGGAAGACTCTTCATGGAGCAATTGTGTGGGAGATCAAGATGGCAAGTTTGGACGTGTCAAAGTATAGATGCTCATAAAACATTTAAAAGGAGACGTCACATCTTTTGGATATATAATAGGAACAATGTGAAAAGTGTGAGCTGTATCTATCCATCTGACTGTTGTTAAATGATTCGTATTTAGAAGCATGTGAGGGATGAGTTCATCAAACATTTGAGTGTTTACAGAGAGGAAAAGAGGGACAATGAAAAAGTATTGACTGTTATGATGCTCCAAATCCAAGAGGCTGGGAATAAGAGGAAAAAAGAGGAAAGGAGATTGAAGAAAAATGGGCAGTTTTGTAGGAGAAACATAGAGAAAGGTGTCCTGGAAGCGAAATTGCAAAGCTGTATCAAGGAGGAAGTAATCTGCTATGTCAAATGCTGCTGATTTATCAAGGAAAAAGAATGAGAAATGATTCTTGGATATAGCAGTGTGGAACTCATTGATGGTCTTGACAAAAACATTTTCAGATAAGTGATTGGCATGAAAGTCTCACCAGAGTGAATTGCAGAGTCAGAGAATGGAAACTGGAGATAGTAAGAATAGACAACCCTTTCAGGAATTCTGCATCAAATGAGAGGCAAGAAATTGGAGGAGGTAGATGAAGATGAAAGAAGAGAGTGAAAAAGCTGGCTTAAAGCTCAACATTCAAAAAATGAAGATCACATAGTATCCAGTCCCATCACTTCATGTCAAATAGATGGGGAAACAATGGAAACAGTGACAGACTTTATTTTCTTGGGNTCCGTCCATGGGATTTTCCAGGCAAGAGCACTGGAGTGGGGTGCCATTGCCTTCTCCTTGTGTTATATTAGTAGCTTCTATAACGTACATAGTGAGCATCTTTATGAATGTCCACCACAGTGGTATTATACAACTTCACATATAGTAAAGAGCCCTTCAGACACACGTTTTTCTCTGTACTTATCCTTTGTGTTATAGTTGTCCTATATTTTACTTGTATGCATTTTTAAACCCCACAGCATATTGCTATTATTTCTGTTTTAAGCAGTCAGCTTTTTCGTTAAAGCATTTACTTAAAATAAAAAGCATTATTCATATTTACCTTTGAATTTACCATTCTGGTTCTTTATATTACTTTATGTGGATTATGTTTCCTTCTGCTATCTGGCCTAAAGGAATTTCTTTATTATTTCTTGTAATGCAGGTGCTGATAATTAATTCTTTCAACTCTTCTTATATCTGAGAAATTTTATATTTTATCATTATTTCCAAAAAAATACTTTTGCTGGATATAGAATTCTAAACTATTTTAAAAATTATTTTCAAAGATGTTGCTTTACTTTTTCTTATTTGCATCATCTCCCAGGAGAAGTCTGCTGTCATGTTTTTCTTTGCCTTTTGTACATATTGTGTACCTTTTCTCTTGCTGTTTCTAGGGCTTTCTTTTTACCACTAGCTGTAAGTTATTTGATTATAATGTGTCTTGCTGTGGTCTTCTTCAGACATTAAGTGCTTGAGGTTTATTAAGCTTTTGACCAGTTATCTTCTAATTTTCTCTTTCTTTTTTCCATTTNTTCTTTGCCTTTTGTACATATTGTGTACCTTTTCTCTTGCTGTTTCTAGGGCTTTCTTTTTACCACTAGCTGTAAGTTATTTGATTATAATGTGTCTTGCTGTGGTCTTCTTCAGACATTAAGTGCTTGAGGTTTATTAAGCTTTTGACCAGTTATCTTCTAATTTTCTCTTTCTTTTTTCCATTTTCCTTTTAATTTTAAGGAAACTTATTTCATATACAGCATCAGAATTAAAATACAATAAAACTATTTCAATATTTCCTTCCTTTAGGTACTCAATCCCTCTATCTATTGTATATTTGGCTGCTTTTACACAAAATGATTCCCTTGAATAATAGTTAATCCTCAGTCTCACCCTTTTTTCCTCTCCTCATATCAAATTTTATAATATTCTGAACAAATATGTCCCAGGACAGATACAGTGATGCTCTTGCTAGTAATATCATTTCATGCAAACTTTTGTTGTTTAGGTGAAGATAGTTTTATATATTATGCTTGTTAGCAACATTCATAAATTATCATGGGACTCCTAGGTACACAATGACAACCTAACATTCATAGAAGAATCCTAAGAATAGGATCATCCAGCAGAAAACACAGCTGATAGATGATACAGACAGTGACACAAAAGCTTTTATAACACATGTGAATACCTAGGTCCACATATAAGACTGATCTTATATAACATAACTGAATTATTCAAAAGTTTTCATTTATCAGGACATATTTCTGAAAGCAAGGAAATGAAAAACTCTTCGGATATTACCTGTTTAAGTCTTTGTGATTTCTTTTTGTGTGTGTGAATGGATGTTGGAATGGAATAGGGTATAAGAATGCCTAGCAATGGTCTGTAGAAAAGGGTTCAATGAACCTATCTTTATGTTTAATGAAATTGCCTTGAGGGGCTCAGTAATAGTCTTTTAAGTTCTCACTCCCTGAAAGAAGTGCCCATTTCATTCTCTTTATTCTTTTTTCTTCTTCTCCTTTATGACCTCATTAGCAATGAGACTTAATTGAACACACCTTCTCTTAAAATGATAAGCATTCCCAAGTCTATTACATTATCTCTAGGATTGACAGCCAAAAGGATTCAGCACAATGTACTGTTCATTTTAGTGAACAAAAACTAAAGTTCAGTGATATTTTCTCCTGCTGAAAATGAATGATGTCATTGCTCACTCATATTTTAAAAATACAAATGCAAATTCTCAGATGATAATTCTATGCTTTTTTCCCATGGGCTTGTAATAATGGGTCTATAAAATGTAGCCTTTTGGCTCACATATGTACTTAGAGGTTAAATTATATCATCATCACACTGTAATAAAGCCTTATAAGCAGTTCTCGTGGGATGCTAGACTGAACTCTTAGGTCAGAGCTTTAAAGATGCTGAATAATTATCTCATGTATTTAGATAGTAGAAACAGTATTTAAGTATAAAATTCATAGGAAATAACATATAAACTGTGCATTTTCCATGTATTGTATCATGGAATTCTTTGTTAAATTTCTTTTAATTTAGTTCTTTTGCCCTTCAAATGATCAGTGATTTTTGCTATTTGATAGCCCTGAATATAATTCAAGGTGATATAGAGTTTTGATATGTTTTCTATGTCTTGTTCTCTCAGTTCTTCTAATTGCTCGCTTTTGGCTTCATTTAAATATATGGTTAGCCTCAAAATAGTGGATTCCACCTGATTCAGCAAAATGTGCCTGCAATATAGTAATGTTCTGACTGGAATATCTGAGAATGATTCTGATTCTAGTTATTATTTTAATTATTATTATTACCATTTACTCAGCAATAACTGTGTATCTGATAAGGTAATATGCACTTCATAGTACTACCTCATTTAATTCTCAAAAGAATATCAGTCAGATACTATTAATCCACGTAAGAAATTCAAGAAAACTGAAGAGTTTAGCACTTTAGTAATTTCTCCAGGCCTTAGATTTAAATCATGGCTCTCAAAAATATACTGTATTGTTTCCGGTCAAATTTGTTTTCCATAAAATCTACTTTAGAATGCTATATAAAATAAAATCTAGGAGGAAGAAACTTCTATATATTTGGTAGTTTCTATCAACTTGTGGAGCCATATATTCAGAGGGATACGCTGTCTTCTGAATCTGGGTTTTTTCAGGCCACTTATAAAGTAAACCTGTTTAAATATTTTCTCTTCTAAGTCTCATAAGCAGTATTGAGCCTACACATAAGCACAATTATAATGACTCATTATATCATGAGGGGGAAAACTTTAGAGGATCTTTTGTAATTGATTAAGACACGATTCATTTTGGGTTTACTTGATTTCCAAACATGGGCAAACTTTCTGGAAGCTAGCAAAAGAATTTAATATCAAAGGATGAACTAAACAGATATGGGGGAGGTAAAGAGAAAAGGATTATTAATAATAAAATGCTGAAATGAGTAAAATAGATGTATTAGGTACTATCTTCCTTATAGTGTTGGAAGACAAGTGAAAATGAATTAGGATAGGCTTTACAATAGTGACTTTAGGCAGAATTCATAATAGAGAGCGAAGTCTTTGACACTATATCCACCTGCTTGTCTCATAAGATTGATCTCTCCCTTCCCACCTCCCTATCTCTGGATCCACCCTCCCCCCCCACCACACATAACACAGAACCATTCCCAAGGAAAATGAATCTCACCTTACAGTTATAAAAATGATAGAAGTTTCTTTTGCATATGTGCAATCAGAATTAAATCTTTTGAGAAAAGGTGGTTGAAAAACAAAAAGAGAAAATGTTAGCTGATGGGGAAGAGAGTGGAAAAACATTTAAATTTGAGTATAATCATTGACAAAAACAAGTAGCTGCCATCCAGAACGTTATGCATAAATCTTCCAACAAGTTGCAGAGAATGAAGAATAGTTGCTTCTGGATCAATGCACAGTCGTTTAGTGGGCCTATCAAGCTGACAGTGAGAATACCAGGCCTGACACACATGAATGCCCAAAAAGAGTGTCTCTCAATGTCAGCCCTGTGTATGTCAAGGAAGCAAGAGTACAGGAGTATCAAAGCATACCAACAAACCACTGCTAAGCTTGTTTCTGCTACAGATACAAAACCAAAGGCTAACTGTGATCTGATCTTTGAAACTTGCTGTAGTATTAGTGGCCTTTAAAGCACAGGGTATACCCACACATACTGTGTATAATAGGGAAAAATAACAGGCTGAGAGTTGAACAGGAGTCTGCATTGCATCTGAAAAAACAAGCTCATTTGAATGGTCACAGTTATCTAATTTTTGGCTTATTTGGGGGGATGTTTCTGTTCCTTATAAGCACTAATGTATTTGCCATTATGGCCATTCTGCACTTAAATAACCAAAGTTTCAGAGCATTTTGTGACATTGAATCATCTTTACAATGATGTCCTTCAAAAGATTGCCATCTTATATAGTGCTGTTTAGGTTCACTACTTTACCCTGGAATTAAACTTGGAATACTTATTTTATAAAACATTTTAGTTCAGAGAAAACAATTCTTTTGTGTCTTAGTTTAAAAAGGATATTAACTGATAAGAACAGTTCTGCTAGGAAAGTAGTTTATGTTGTGACTATAGAACAAACAGGGTTTCATCTTCATAAATGTCTTAGATACTCTATATCTAAAATATTACTGTTTACATTATAGGTCAAAGTAGTATTATATTATGTTATAAAATTTAAATATATCTACTTATTATAAAGATTAAATATATTTATCAATTCTAAAGATTAAATATAGATATCTATTCATTCTAAATATACTAAAGATTAAATATATTTATTCATTCAAAGATCAGTTGCCAATATAAAATAGTCTGCTGTAACATGGTCCAACTGCAAGATAACATTGTCCCTTTCTCTAATGCTGTTATTGAGTATAATTACCAGTACTAACATATTGTTTGTATATCTGAACTTTCAATCAACAAACATTTAAACAATTTGCCAATGGTCTCAGTAGTATTAGGAAGATACTGTTAGGATACTGTTAGTGTCCACTGCCCCACTCAGTCAAAAAAAAAAAAAAAAACTTACATAAATTTAACTTAGGCTGTAGTGAGTCTTGGAAATGTATATGGATCTTCCTATGTTAAAGTCACATTTGTTACTGAATAGCTGCTGAACTGTTTGAATTAAATTACACTGTATACACCAGTGATTTGAGTGGAAACACCTCCCTCATTAGTAAATACATAATCTTTAGATTCCCCCCACTATATAAACCACTTGATTGTTTTTTGCCCCTTTAGTTGACAAATATATGGAAGAACAGACGTTTGGACACAGTGCGGGGAGGAGAGGGTGGCGTGGTTTGAGAGAGTAGCATTGAAGCACATACTCTACCATATGTAAACGATAGCCCCTGGGACTTGCTGTCTGAGGCAGGAAACCCAAATATGGTGCTGTGTGACAACAGAGAGGGCTGGGATGGGGAGGCAAGTGGGAGGGAAGTTCAAGAGAGAGGGGCCATATGCATACCTATGGCTCATTCATATTGGGGTTTGACAGAAAATAGCAAAATTCTGTAAAGCAATTATCTTTCAATAAAATTAAAAAAAAAAAAAAAGAATCTCGCCTGCAATGCCAGAGATGCAGTTTTGATCCCTGGATTGGGAAGATCCTGGAGAAGAGAATGGATACCCACTCCAGTATTTTTGCCTGGAGAATTCCATGAATGGAGAAGCCTGAAGGGCCAGAGTCCAGGTGGTTGCAAAGAGTTGGACACAACTTAGTGACTGAACAGCAACAATATATACTCCCTTTAATTGTAAAATGCTGACATGCAACAATAGAATTTACATAGAAAGCACTATTGGTATTAACTCAAACAGAATAGCTTCAAGGTAATAAACTAGCCATTTTCTACCCTGACTTTTGTTCAGTATCCACTGTAAACACACAAGTGACATCTCTCACTTTGAAGAAGCACATGGTTTCAAAGGTTAGTTACGCAGGAAAAAGAGAGAATGTCTAAGCTCAAGATGCTTCCAAGAGATGCCAATACATTTCCACACTGCTCTTTTATCTCAATTGTACCTAGATATATTCCACCAATTAATTAAGAATAAATCAAATTAGCTTAGAATGTAATTTAAGCACAGGCCTATAAATTTTAATTAAAACTGCAGGCTCTTGGTAAAAATTTTTCAAAATATTTAAGTAGGGTGAATTTCAAAATGACATATGTTTTTACAGAAAACTGATAGAAGAAAATTTATTCAAATGATGGAATTTAAAATAGCATTTAATTAGCCCTTTACTCACAGTGATTTAGAATTATAGATAAGAAAATGATATTTACTCACTGTATATGATTAATAGGAGATTTTATATTGTATATCTCAATGGCCAATCATTATTATTTTTCCAATAAACTGATTCATTGATTAATAAAAATTAAATACAAATTAATAAAGAATTAAAGACTTTTAAAACTTGCTAATGACACTATTTCATAAACTCCTATGAGGTTACTGTTGATATGTTACTCTAACATTTTTATCAGAACCAATATTTTGTATTCACAAATAGCATTTTGATGTTAAAATTTCTCCAGCTTGAATTTCTATGTATGTATAGCACAGAAGCTTATTTAACTGTATTTATTAATTATAATCAAATTAATGCCTTTATTCTCTCTAGTCAGTTGTCATTATTAAGTAAATGCCTTGTTAATCAAATGAAACCTGGAAAACTATCTTATATCCTATTATTTCTTCTTAAAAACAAGCAATATGATTCCAAAAGGTGAGAATATGTTTTAAAAACATCTAGAGTGTAATACTTATAGTTTAATTTGCATGAACCAAATTGGATTCTTTCAACAATATGGTACTCTAAATGGATCAAATTTTTTGACTGTTCTCAAATCTCTTGAATGTTCACTCTATTAATAGTTCTAAATCATTCTTTAGAATTATTAATAGAGTGAACATTCAACAGATTTAGGCTACTAGTGGAACTGAGTACTTAAAAATTATTTTTCTTATAAAAACTGTTCTTTCTTATGTCTTTACTGAATCTCTATTATTTTTGCCATACAAATCTTTTTTTTATTATTATTATTTTTTGTCCTATATCAACATCCCCAAAGAAGAGATGAAGATAAGCATACTCAACTTAACACTTGAAGGAATTTATTGTCATCCCTCAGATTTTCTTTCCTCAGTTAAGATTTCTTCACTTTTAAAAGATAAGTGAGAAGATTTCTAAGATGCTGAATGTGATAAAATTCAGTTGAAATCACCGAAACTTCTGGTTAATTCCTGCTTTCTAATTTTGTTCATTTGCTTTGTCATCAAAAGGAATATAGTACTCTTTAATCTGGTAATTTCCATTAGAATTATTAATATTAGGTGGCTTTAGATAATTAATATTGTTTTTATTATTATTATATACAGCACAAATTACATGTTCCATCTAAAAAACCTGAAAGAATTACTGGAAAGAGAGTTTTATAAAAGTAAATAAAAATATAAAGCAAAATGGTAAAGCATTTGGACATGGTGTGATAAGGTAAGAAAGTAAAGTTGTGCTTAGGATCAATCAGATTCTTACTATTTAAATATAAAAATGTTAAATTCAATTGTATGTTGAATAAAAGGATTCTGGGGAAGAAATCAAAATGAAGCAAAGAAAATATGACTGTATTATTAAAAAAATCAAGAATTATTAAAGAACAACTATTTCTTTTAAAAGATAGGTCCCATATGGTAAAGGAGGATATACATGCCTGCTAAGTTGCTTCAGTTGTGTCCAACTCTTTGCAACCTTGTAGACTGTAGCCCACCAGGCCCCTCAGTCCATGGGATTTTCCAAGCAAGAATACTGGAGTGGGTTGTCATTTCCACCTCCAGGGGATCTTCCCAACCCAGATATCGAACCCGTGTCTCATTATGTCTCCTGCATTGGCAAGCGGGTTCTCTACTAGTAGGTCCAACAGGGAAGACCAAGGCAAAGAAGTATTCCACTGTAATTCATAGCCTCAAGAAGCTAGAATAAACAGCATGCAGTATAAGTCAATAAGAAGAAATGTTATTAAATGTTCAGTAACTATTTTGGGGGGCTGTTTTAGTGGCACAGGAAAACTGGGAGGCAAATGCAGAGTTTTCATATAAGGCCTTCCCCAACACATGCACCAGTTTAGTTCAGTTCAGTACCTCCATCGTGTCAGACTTTTTGTGACCCCATGAATCACACAGCACACCAGGCCTCCCTGTCCATCATCAACTCCCGGAGTTGACCCAAACTCATGTCCATTGAGTCGGTGATGCCATCTAGCCATTTCATCCTCTGTCATGTCCTTCTCCTCCTGTCTCCAATCAGTTCCAGCATCAGGATCTTTTCCAATGAGTCAACTCTTTGCATGAGGTGGCCAAAGGATTGGAGATTCAGCCTCAACATCAGTCCTTCCAATGAACACCCAGGATGATCTCCTTTAGAATGGACTGGTTGGATCTCCTTGCAGTCCAGGAGACTATCAAGAGTCTTCTCCAACACCACAGTTCAAAAGCATCAATTCTTTGGTGCTCAGCATTCTTCACAGTCCAGCTCTCACATCCATATGTGACCACTGGAAAAACCATAGCCTTGACTTTTGTTGACAAAGTAATGTCTCTGCTTTTCAATATGCTATCTAGGTTGGTCATAACTTTCCTTTCAAGGAGTAAACGTCTTTTAATTTCATGGTTGCAGTCACCATCTGCAGTGATTTTGGAGTCCAGAAAAATAAGATCAGGCACTGTTTCCACATCTATTTCCCATGAAGTGATGGGACTGGATGCCATGATCCTTGTTTTCTGAATGTTGAGCTTTAAGCCAACTTTTTCACTCTCCACTTTCACTTTCATCAAGAGGCTCTTTAGTTCTTCTTCACTTTCTGCCATAAGGGTGGTGTTATATGCATATATAAGGTTATTGTTATTTCTCCTGGCAGTCGTGATTCCAGCTTATGCTTCCTCCAGCCCAGCATTTTTCATGATGTACTCTGCATATAAGTTAAATAAGGAGGGTAACAATATATAGCCTTCACATACTCCTTTTACTATTTGAAACCAGTCTGTTGTTCCATGTTCAGTTCTAACTGTTGCTTCCTGGTCTGCATACAGGTTTCTCAAGAGGCAGGTCAAGTGGTCTGGTATTCCCATCAATTTCAGAATTTTCCAGTTTATTGTGATCCACACAGTCAAAGGCTTTGGCATAGTCAATAAAACAGCAGTAGGTGTTTTTCTGGAACTCTCTTGCTTTTTCCATGATCGAGCGGATTTTGGCAATTTGATCTCTGGTTCCTCTGCTTTTTCTAAAACCAGCTTGAACATCTGGAAGTTCATGGCTCATGTATTGCTGAAGCCTGGCTTGGAGAATTTTGAGCATCACTTTACTAGCATGTGAGATGAGTGCAATTGTGCGGTAGTTTGAGCATTCTGTGGCATTGCCTTTCTTTGGGATTGGAATGAAAATTGACCTTTTCCAGTCCTGTGGCCACTGCTGAGATTTCCAAATTTGCTGGCATATTGAGTGTAGCACTTTCACAGCATCATCTTTCGGGATTTGAAAGAGCTCAACTGGAATTCCATCACCTCCACTAGCTTTGTTCGTAGTGATGCTTTCTAAGGCCCACTTCACTTCACATCCCAGGATGTCTGGCTCTAGGTGAGTGATCACACCATTGTGGTTATCTGGGTCATGAATATCTTCTTTGTACAGTTCTTCTGTGTATTCTGACACATCTTTGTAATATCTTCTGCTTCTGTTAGGTCTATACATTTTGTGTCCTTTATCAAACCCATCTTTGCATGAAGTGTTCCCTCGGTATCTCTAATTTTCTTGAAGAGATCTCTAGTCTTTCCTATTCTGTTGTTTTCCTTTATTTATTTGCATTGATTGCTGAGGAAGGTTTTCTTAACTCTCCTTGCTATTCTTTGGAACTCTGCTTTCAGATGCTTATATCTTTCCTTTTCTTCTTTGTTTTTCACTTCTTTTCTTTTCACAGCTATTTGTAAGGCCTTCCCAGATAGCCATTTTGCATTTCTTTTCAATGGGGATGGTCTTGATCCCTGTCTCCTGTACAATGTCACGAACCTCCGTCCATAATTCATCAGGCAGTCTATCTATCAGATCTAGTCCCTTAAATCTATTTGTCACTTCTACGGTATAATCATAAGGGATTTGATTTAGGTCATACCTGAATGGTCTAGTCATTTTCCCTACTTTCCTCAATTTAAGTCTGAATTTGGCAATAAGGAGTTCATGATCTGAGCCATGGTCAGCTCTGGTTTTATTTCTGCTGGCTGTATAGAGCTTCTACATCTTTGGCTGCAAAGAATGTAATCACTCTGATTTTGGTGTTGACCATCTTGTGATGTCCATGTGTAGAGTCTTCTCTTGTGTTGTTGGAAGAGGGTGTTTGCTATGCCCAGTGTGTTCTCTTGGCAAAACTCTATTAAGCTTTGCACTGCTTTTTCCGTATTCCAAGGGTAAATTTGCCAGTTACTCTAGGTGTTTCTTGACTTCCTACTTTTGCATTCCAGTCCCCTATAATGAAAATGACATTTTTGGGGGGTGTTAGTTCTAAAAGGTCTTCAGGTCATTTCAGTTCAGTTTAGTCACTCAGTTGTGTATAACTCTTTATGACCCCATGAATCACAGCACTCCAGGCCTCCCTGTCCATCATCAACTCTGGGAGTTCACTCAGACTCATGTCCATCGAGTCAGTGATGCCATCCAGCCATCTCATCCTCTGTCGTCCCCTTCTCCTCCTGCCCCCAATCCCTCCCAGCATCAGAGTCTTTTCCAATGAGTCAACTCTTCGCATGAGGTGGCCAAAGTACTGGAGTCTCAGCTTTAGCATCATTCCCTCCAAAGAAATCCCAGAGCTGATCTTCAGAATAGACTGGTTGGATCTCCCTGCAGTCCAAGGGACTCTCAAGAGTCTTCTCCAACACCACAGTTCAAAAGCATCAATTCTTCAGCACTCAGCTTTCTTCACAGTCCAACTCTCACATGCATACATGACCACTGGAAAAACCATAGCCTTGACTAGATGGACCTTTGTTGGCAAAGTAACGTCTCTGCTTTTTAATATGCCATCTAGGTTGGTCACAACTTTCTTTCCAAGGAGTAAGTGTCTTTTAATTTCATGGCTGCAATTTTAGAACTAATACCCAAAAGAGATGTCCTTTTCATTATAGGGGACTAGAATGCAAAAGTAAGAAGTCAAGAAACACCTGGAGTAACAGGCAAATTTGGCCTTGGAGTATGGAATGAAGCAGGACAAAGGATAATAGAGTTTTGCCAAGAGGACGCATTGGTCCCTCTTCCAACAACACAAGAGAAGACTCTACACATGGACATCACCAGATGGTCAACACTGAAATCAGATTGATTCTATTCTTTGCAGCCAAAGATGGAGAAGCACTATACAGTCAGCAAAAACAAGACCGGGAGCTGACTGTGGCTCAGATCATGAGCTCCTTTTTGCTAAATTCAGACTTAAATTGAAGGAAGTAGGGAAAACCACTAGCCCATTCAGGTATGACCTAAATCAAATCCCT
>SJYA01001838.1:198070-271097 GCA_006410615.1 Neotragus moschatus | reverse complement strand
TAGCATCATTCCCTCCAAAGAAATCCCAGAGCTGATCTTCAGAATAGACTGGTTGGATCTCCCTGCAGTCCAAGGGACTCTCAAGAGTCTTCTCCAACACCACAGTTCAAAAGCATCAATTCTTCAGCACTCAGCTTTCTTCACAGTCCAACTCTCACATGCATACATGACCACTGGAAAAACCATAGCCTTGACTAGACAGACCTTTGTCGGCAAAGTAATGTCTCTGCTTTTGAATATACTATCTAGGTTGGTCATAACTTTCCTTCCAAGGAGTAAGCATCTTTTCATTTCATGGCTGCATTCACCATCTGCAGTGATTTTGGAGACCCAAAAAAATACAGTCTGACACTGTTTCCCCATCTATTTCCTATGAAGTGAAAAGGTCTTGTAGGTCTTCATAAAGGCATTCAACTTCAGCTTCTTCAGTGTTACTGGTTGAAGCATAGGTTTGGATCACTGTGATAATAGTTTGCCTTCAGAAACAGAGATAATTTTNCTGCAGTGATTTTGGAGACCCAAAAAAATACAGTCTGACACTGTTTCCCCATCTATTTCCTATGAAGTGAAAAGGTCTTGTAGGTCTTCATAAAGGCATTCAACTTCAGCTTCTTCAGTGTTACTGGTTGAAGCATAGGTTTGGATCACTGTGATAATAGTTTGCCTTCAGAAACAGAGATAATTTTTCATTTTTGAGATTGCATCCAAGTACTGCATTTTGGACTCTTTTGTTGACCATGTTGGCTACTCCATTTCTTCTAAGGGATTCCGGCCTACAGTAGTAGATATAATGGTCATCTGAGTTAAATTCACCCATTCCAGTCCATTTTAATTTGTTGATTCCTAGAATGTCGATGTTTACTCTTGCCATCTCCTGTTTGACCACTTCCAACTTGCCTTGATTCATGGACCTGACATTCCAGGTTCTTATGCAATATTGCTCTTTACAGCATCGGACCTTGCTTCCATCACCAGTCACATCCACAACTCGGTATTGTTTTATGCTTTGGCTCCATCCCTTCCTTGTTTCTGGAGTTATTTCTATACTGATCTCCAGTAGCATATTGGACACCTACCAACCTGGGTAGTTCCCTTTCCCGTATCCCATCATTTTGCCTTTTCATACTGTTCATGGGGTTCTCAAGGCAAGAATACTGAAGTGGTTTGCCATTCCCTTCTCCAGTGGACCGCATTCTGTCAGATCTCTCCACCATGATCTGTCCATCTTGGGTGGCCTCACACAGCATGGCTTAGTTTCATTGAGTTAGACAAGGCTGTGGTCCATGTGATCAGATTGGCTAGTTTTCTGTGATTATGGTTTCAGTGTGTGATGCCCTCTTGCAACACCTACCATCTTACTTGGGTTTCTCTTACCTTGCATGTAGGGTATCTCTTCACGGCTGCTCCAGCAAAGCACAGCTGCTGCTCCTTACCTTGTGCTCCTCCTGACCTTGAATGTGGAGTAGCTCCTCTCAGCCCTCCTGAACCCACGCAGCCACCTCCCCCATTATCAACACCCCTACCTGATGGTACATTTGTTAGAACTGATGAAACTACACTGACCTATCATCATCATCACATGTAGTCACAGTTGATATCAGGGCTCACTCCTGATGTACATTCAATAGATTTGCATAAAAGTATCATGCCATACATTCACCATTATAATAACACAGAATAGATTTCACTTCCCTAAAATTTCTCTATCTATCCATCCCTGTAACTTCCCTACTCATGTGCTGTGCTGTGCTTAGTCACTCAGTCATGTCTGACTCTTTGCGACCCCATGGATTGTAGCCCGCCAGGCTCCTCTGTCCATGGCAATTCTTCAGGCAAGAATACTGGAGTGGGTTGCCATGTCCTCCTCCAGGGGATCTTCCTAACCCAGGGATCTACTATAGGTCTCTTGCATTGCAGATTCTTTACTGCCAGAGACACCAGGGAAGCCTATAGTCTTTTTCTAATTCCTGATTAATTGAGCTGAAATAGCTATGTCTTCTGATGGCTCAGTTGGTAAAGAATCCATTTGCAATGCAGGAGACACAGGTTCAATCCCTAGCTCAGGAAGATCCCCTGGAATGGGGAATGGCTACCCACACCAGTATTCTTGCCTGGATAATGCCATGAACAGAGGAGCCTGGTGGGCTTACAGTTAGTTCATGGGGTTGCAAAGAATCAGACACAACTTAAGTGACTGAGCACGCATGCATGCATGCTTGTTGAGATATCATATCAGACACCAGAGACTCCTTTAGATAGTTACAGAGACTCTCCCTTTAATGAGGGGGGGGGGTCCAGCCTCCGAGGGGGTCCAGGGGCCTGGCGGGATGAATGGCATTGGCGAAGAATGGAAACTGGCCTCAGGGACACAGCCGATTTTATTGAAGCACGGAGACTGGCCTCAGGGACACAGCCGAATAAGNCTAGTCAAGGCTATGGTTTTTCCAGTGGTCATGTATGGATGTGGTGATGTTGGACTGTGAAGAAAGCTGAGCACCGAAGAATTGATGCATTTGAACTGTGGTGTTGGAGAAGACTCTTGAGAGTCCCTTGGATTGCAAGGAGATCCAACCAGTCTATTCTAAAGGAGATAGTCCTGGATGTTCTTTGGAGGGAATGATGCTAAAGCTGAAACTCCAGTACTCTGGCCATCTCATGTGAAGGACTGACTCATTGGAAAAGACTCTGATGCTGGGAGGGTTGGGGGCAGGAGGAAAGGGGACGATAAGAGGATGAGATGGCTGGATGGCATCACAGAATTGATGGACATGAGTTTGAGTGGACTCTGGGAGATGGTGATGGATAGGGAGGCCTGGCGTGCTGTGATTCATGGGGTCGCAAAGAGTTGGACAAGACTGAGCTAATAAACTGAACTGAACTGAAACTTCTGTTATAACTGCTGAATCTCTCCCCACCTCTGTTATTCCAACTAAAACTCCATTGGTTATTTTCTGCTGTAGGAATATTTGTGTTTGGAATTATTTTGAAGGTTTTCCTAACTCATAATATTCAAGGTTATTTTCTATCTGCTATGATAGACACGTGCCTAGTTAGTTTAGGTCTTAACATTTCTTTTTAAGAACATGCTAGAATGGGAGCTATAGCTACTTTCTGCCTGATGTACATAATGGATTTAATGAGAAGATATTCCTTTTCAATAAAAAAACAAGTTGAAAGAAATACACGACAAATTTAGGCAAACAAACAATATATATCTAAAAAATATAAAGTGATAACACAGGTATTATATTTTATATCAAGGATGGAACATTGCGTTGAATAAAACCATGGTATAGACATTTTATGCATCTCAGTTTGACCAGAGGGTGAGTTATGAAGTGGGGAGGTGGGCAAATGATAGAAAGGCTACCCATGGCCAAATGGCCCTCTAAAAGATTATGTCACTTAAACAAGCTGCATATAAGGTAAGCCAACTTCCTGTTCATTCTTTGTTCAGACTATCTCCCCTACTTATTTATATACCTAACTAATAGGTGCTTCATGTCTTCGAGAAAATCACACCTTGGTACCTTATCCCAAATCACCCCTAGTGTTCCTTGTACTATTTATTTTTAAATGTATCAATATTGCTTTGTTTTGTTTGGATTTGTTATTTATTCTCATATATGAGCCTATTATATGCATACATTAATACATTTTTTAAAAACATTACATGCTGCACTTGACTATACTGGTTTTGCCTGTCTGGAGTAGATGTTTCCTCTTCTGATAATAGTATATATTTCTTTGGGAAATTATCAAAAAATCTGTAATATTTTAGAAAAAAAATAGTTCTTTATGAAAGGATAATATGCATACAAAAAGTTCACATGTGATGAGTATATAGTTTCATGAATTAAACCCAAATATGGAGCCAGAACCCAAAGTAGGAAATAAAACATTGCCAGCACTTTACACGACCTACCTTTCTCTCAACCGTAAACACTATTCTGATTTCTGAACCATTTTTTGAACTTTAAATGATCGGAATCAACCACACAGTATGTACATTTTTGTGTATGGGGCCTCTTTCATTCTACCTTATACTTACGAACTTCATTCATACTATTGCTCCTAGCAATACTAATACGGTGTTCTAACTAATGAACACAGTCAATCCTAAAGGAAATCAACCCAGAATATTCATTGGAAGGACTGATGCTAAAGCTGAAGCTCCAATACACTGGCCACCTAATGTGAAGAACTGACTCATTGGAAAAGACTTTGATGCTGGGGAAGATTGATGGCAAAAGAAGGAGGCGGTGGAAGAGATGGTTAGATCACTGACTCAATGGACACAAGTTTGAGCAAACTCTAAGAGACAGCGAAGGACAGAGAAGCCTCACATGCTGCAGTCTACGAGGTCACAAAAAGTTGGACATGACTTAGGGACTAAACAAAAACAAAGACATTTTTGGTCTTAATCCTTGGAGGCTGTTACAACTTAACTTAATAGGTTAAGTTGTACAACAAAGGGGATCTTCCCCACCCAGAAACTGAACCTGCATCTCTTGATTCTCCTGCATTGGCAGGCAGATTCTTTACTACTAGCACCATGTGGGAAGCCCCTTTAGAGGGTAGTGTCAAATAGATTTCCAAATTGCTCTGATAAATTTACACCTGCCAAAATAGCTGGAGAAGGAGATGGCAACCCACTCCAGTATTCTTGACTGGAGAATCCCATGGATAGAGGAGCCTGGTGGGCTACTGTTCATGGGGTCACAAAGAGTTGGACATGACTGAATGACAAAGCACAAGTAATTTAGGAAACACTGAATTGTTCCAAACACTTCTTATTTTATTTGAAAGTGAAAGTAAAAGTCACTCATTCATGTCCAACTCTTTGTGACTTGATAGATTATACAGTCCATGGAATTCTCCAGGCCAGAATACTGGAGTGGGTGACCTTTCCCTACTCCAGGGCATCTTCCCAACTCAGGGACTGAACCCATGTCTCCTGCATTGCAGACAGATTTTTTACCAACTGAGCTATCAGGAAAGCTCTGTTATTTTAGTTAATTTGAATTATTCTGTTATCTGTAGTGATTCCTCATTGTAATTTTAACTTGTATTTCCATGATGTCTAATAAACAACACCTTCTCATATTAGGTAATTCATTTGATCTGGATAATCTCATTTTTGTGAAGTAACTGTTTACTGCTCATTTAAGAAATTATTTGCATATTCTGATAGACTTTTATGAGGTTTTTGCATACAAACTCATAAAATCAATAAGGATCTTATACAAATCCTTTTAAATACATGTATAAAAATCTGTTCCCCATTGTGGTTTCTATTTTCTCTCCTAGTGGTATTATTTTATGGACAGACGTTCTAACATTGAAATTAGTACATTATTTTTCTTCAGTTGGTGGTCTCTTCTGTTCCCAGCCAACGTTTCCTCTAAGTGCTTTATTATTACTATTATTAAACATCTGGCCAAGCTGCACAGCATGTGGGATCTTAATTCCCCAACCAGGCATGGAACCTATGCCCTTTGCATTGCCAGTACAGTCCTAACCACTGGAATGCCAGGGAAATCCTTGCTTTAGTTTTTATAAGTCTAATAAATCTGGAATTGAGTATTTCATGTGCAGTGAGGTAGAGATGAACATTATTTGCCAAACAGTGATCTAATTTATCCAGAATCATTTGTTGATGCAGCCATTCTTACCCTCTCTGTGCTCCAGTGTCATCTTTTTCATATATTTGATTGTTGCTTGTAACAATGCCACAACCCCCACTGGCTTCTTTTAGCCAATGACTGAGTGACGCACACAGACACTAAGATACTCATAGGGCTCTTCCAACAGCCACCTCTGGCATCAAGATTCCTCTGTTATCTTTGCCTAGCTTGCTTTCCTGAGACCACCTGAAGTCTAGATCCCTTTCACCCTAACTTTTCTTTCTCTTTCACCCTGGGCAAGAACTGCATCCTGGTCTGACAACTTTTCCATATTTCTCTGGCTCACACCCAGTTCCCTCACACAGGCATTTTCCCTAATAAAATACTCACATGTTTAGTTTCATTTCCGAGTGTGCTTCTTCTGTTAGGTATGGGGGGACATAAATGTTGCCAAGAGTAGTCTGAGTAAACAGGCAGCAAGATGGGGATTTGGCACTGACTCAAAGGTGGAAAGTGGCACAGATATAGGTGAGGTAAAGTAGCAACTTGATTGTGAAAGATTTCACCAGTGGTGAAACCTCAGATTGGTGGGTGCCCAATACACTACTGGAGATCAGTGGAGAAATAACTCCAGAAAGAATGAAGAGACAGAACCAAAGCAACAGCAACACCCAGTTGTGGATATGACTGGTGATGGAAGAAAAGTCCAATGCTGTAAAGAGAAATACTGCATAGGAACCTGGAATGTTAGGTCCATGAATCAAGGTAAACTGGAAGTGGTCAAACAGCAGATGGCAAGAGTGAACATCAATATTTTAGGAATCAGGGAACTAAAATGGACTGGAATGGGTGAATTTAACTCAGATGACCATTATATCTACTACTGTGGGCAAGAATCCCTTAGAAGAAATGGAGTAGCTATCATAGTCAACAAAAAAGTCTGAAATACAGTACTTGGATGCAATCTCAAAAACGACAGAATGATCTCTGCTCATTTCCAAGGCAAACTATTCAGTATCACAATAATCCAAATCTATGCCCCAACCAGTAATGCTGAAGAGCTGAAGTTGAATGGTTCTGTGAAGACCTACAAGGCCTTCTAGAACTAACACCCCAAAAAGATGTCCTTTTCATTATAGGGGACTGGAATGCAAAAGTAGGAAGTCAAGAGATACCTGGAGTAACAGGCAAGTTTGGCCTTGGAATGCGGTATGAAGCAGGGCAAAGGCTAACACAGTTTGGCCAAGACAAGGCACTGTTCATAGCAAACACTGTCTTCCAACAACACAAGAGAAGACTCTGCACATGGGCATCACCAGATGGTTAATACCAAAATCAGATTGCTTATATTCTTTGCAGCCAAAGATGGAGAAGCTCTATGCAGTCAGCAAAAACAAGACTGAGAGCTGACTGTGGCTCAGATCATGAACTCCTTATTGCCAAATTCAGACATAAATTGAGGAAAGTAGGGAAAAACCACTAGGCCATTCAGGTATGACCTATATCAAATCCCTAATGATTATACATTGGAAGTGACAAATAGATTCAAGGGATTATACCTGATATACAGACTGCCTGGGGAACTATGGACAGAGGTTCATGACATTGTACAGGAGGCAAAGATTGAGATTATCTCCAAGAAAAAGAAATGCAATAAGGTAAAATGGTTGTCTGAGGAGGCCTTACAAATAGCTGTGAAAAGAAGAGAAGCAAAAGGCAAAGGAGAAAAGGAAAGATATACCCATTTGAATGTAGAGTTCTAAAGAATAGCAAGGAGAGATAAGAAAGCCTTCCTGAGTGATCAATGCAAAGAAATAGAGGAAAACAATAGAATGGAAAAGACTAGAGATCTCTTCAAGAAAATTAGAGATACCAAGGGAACATTTCATGCAAAGATGGGCACATTAAAGGACAGAAATGATATGGACCTAACAGAAGCAGAAGATATTAAGAAGTGGCAAGAGTAATACACAGAAGAACTACACAAAAAAAGATTTTCATGACCCAGATAATCACGATGTCACCTAGAACCAGACATCCTGGAATGTGAAGTCAAGTGGGCCTTAGGAAGTATCACTAGGAACAAAGCTAGTGGAGGTGATGGAATTTCAGTTGAGCTATTTCAAGTCTTAAAAGATGATGCTGTGAAAGTGCTGCAGTCAATATGCCAGCAAATTTGGAAAACTCAGCAGTGGCCACATGACTGGGAAAGGTCAGGTTTCATACCAATCACAAAGAAAGGCAACAGCAAAGAATGCTCAAACTACTGTATGATTGCACTCATCTCACATGATAGCAAAGTAATGCTCAAAATTCTCCATGCCAGGTTTCAATGGTACTTTAATTGTGAAATTCCAGATGTTCAAGCTGGATTCGGAAAAGGCAGAGGAACCAGAGATCAAATTGCTGACATCCATCAGATCATCAAAAAAGCGAGAGAATTCCAGAATAACATCTACTTCTGCTTTATTGACTATGCCAAAGCCTTTGACTGTGTGGATCACAACAAACTCTGGAAAACTCTTAAAGTTATGGGAATACCAGACCACCTGACCTGCCTCTTGGGAAACCTGTATGCAGGTCAGGAAGCAACAGTTAGAACTGGACATGTAACAGTAGCCTGGTTCCAAATCAGGAAAGGAGTACATCAAGGCTATATATTGTCACCGTGCTTATTTTACTTATATACAGAATATATCATGAGAAATGCTGGGCTGGATGAAGCACAATCTGGAATGAAGATTTCTGGGAGAAATATCAATAACCTCAGATATGCAGATGACACCACCCTTATGGCAGAAAGCAAAGTGGAACTAAAGAGCTTCTTTATGAAAGTGAAAGAGGAGAGTGAAAAAGTGGCTTTAAAACTCAACATTCAGAAAAGTAAGATCATGGTATCTCGTCCCATCATTTCATGGCAAATAGATGGGGAAACAGTGGAAACAGTGGCAGAATTTATTTTGTGGGGCTCCAAAATCACTGCAGATGGTGACTGTAGCCATGAAATTAAAAGATGCTTGCTTCTTGGAAGAAAAGTTATGACCAACCTGGGCAGCATGTTAAAAAGCAGAGACATTATTTTGCCAACAAAAGTCCATCTATTCTAAGCTGTGATTTTTCCAGTAGTCATCTATGGATGTGAATGTCGGACTATAAAGAAAGCTGAGCACCAAAGAATTGATGCTTTTGAACTGCAGTGTTGGAGAAGACTCTTGAGATTCTGTTAGACTGCAAGGAGATCCAACCAGTCCATCCTAAAGGAAATCAGGCTTGAATATTTGTTGGAAGGATTGATGCTGAAGCTGAAACTCCAATACTTGGCCATTTGATGTGAAGAACTGACTCATTTGCAAAGACCCTGATGCTGGGAAAGATTGAAGATGGGAGGAGAAGGGGATGACAGAGGATGAGATGGTTGGGTGGCATCACCAAATCAATGGACATGAGTTGGAGTAAACTCTGGGAGTTGGTGATGGACAGGGAGGCCTGGCATGCTGTAGTCCATGGGATGGCAAAGAGTCGGACATGACTGAGAGAATGGAACTGAACTGATCTGACCTGGGTAATTATTCCAGAGGGGCTGGGATGCTGTAGCAGGTGCACTGATGGAGGCATTTGAAATATATGAAGCAAAGTGTGCAAATAACGTGGTCAGGTCGTTCCTGCCAAATCATAGTCACTCCCTATAGAAGGATGATGAGAGACCCGGGGCTGCTAACAAACAGCCGTTTATGGCTAAATGTGAGAGCCAGAGAGCCTCCGTGGTACATATAAAGGGTCACCTGTGCTGGAAGGGCAGACACAGACGAATAGCAGTTTGAAGACTTAATTGTGAAAACAGAACTCCAGAGATGCTTGAATTCTCAGCTAAGGCAGGTCTGGTATGTGAAGGTCAGGACCTGGCAGAGGAAACTTTGGACCCTGAAAACTTGGATGAGGTCCCTGGGACAACTGTCCGTGAAAGTATTGACTCTACCATCCTTCTGGACTTTGGGGATATGTAGAGGCACCTTACCCTCCTCTAGCAATTTTTAGCACTTACACTGTGCTGGAAGACATCGCAGAAGTCCCCGTTCACCAAAACAACCTATGTCCTCTCAGGAGCTGCCCTACCTTCTGTCCCACAGGTCAGGCTGATACCAAATTTCAAATCCTAGCATAAACAACACCCAAGGCCCTATGACTAATGCTTGGCCTGTAAAGAGAAGACATTAAGAAATATAAGAATTAGGTGACATGTACTACAGAAGCTATGGAGGTTTCCCAGGGTTTTATTTTAGGGTGCCATCATCAAGAAGGCTGCAATTTAAGGCTGAATGAGCAAGAATTTATTGACTTAGAAGTACTTCCTCGGGACACATAATTCAATACCCTACAAAACCATGAGGGAATGTGGCTAATTTGCTGCTGGGCTGGCTCTTAGATGCCTGGAAGAAATGATGGCCAACTCTCAGCAAAGCAAAAATGCCTGAATTATCCTGGAAAATGCAAAGGAAAGAATACAGAACTTAAGGAAAGGGAATGTGATGGTTATTTTTTTGTATCAAACTTGACATTTTTATGTATCTACTTGACTGTCAACTTCACAGCGTGCCCAGATATTTGGTTGAATGTTGTTTCTTGGTATATGTGAGGATGTTTCTTGATCACAGTAATATTTAAGTCAGTAGGCTAAATTAAGCAGATGGCCCTTCCTAATATAGGTGGCCTTAGCCAAACCTTTGAAGGCCTGAATAGAATAAAAGGCTGAGTAAGAATTCTTCCTCTCTGGATTCATGTATATGTCTGGCTGAGTCCCTTTGCTGTCCACTTGAAACTATCACAACATTGTTAATCAGTTATACTCCAATACAAAATAAAAGTTTTAATTAAAAAAATCTCTCTCTCTCTCTCTGACTCTGAGAGTTACACATCAGTCTATGAAGGCTTGGACTCAGACTGGAACTTTTCAGATAAAAGAAAAACCAACCAAACAAAAAGCATTATTCAATTTTTTCCCTCTAGGAGTAATTTTTGCCAAGATGTTTTTTGGGCCACACTACTACTGCAAGACTGTAGTGTTGAAGTTGTCCACTTTTGAAAAGGACAAGAATATTGTTCAGAACTGTCTATAAAACTGCATTTGTCTTCCTCAGTCAGTTGTGGGAATTAGAACCACTTGTTCATGCTACCTACTTGTGCTTTTAGGATGTGCTCAAACAAAAAATTCTAAATAGGACTTTCATTTGATGATGGAGGGCTACTGCCCATGCCCCAAATTATGGTTCAGACAACTCAGTTCATAGTAGTCAATTTGTGTTGCATGGCACATTGAAAGCTCATGGGAAGACATTCAATCTTCACTAAGGCCCAGGAGCAAGCTGGTAGTTGGTGTTCAAATAGGTATCTGAAAAAGACAGAATAGCTTTTCCCCTGAAATCTCAGGGTTTTTTGTGATTCATCTTCAGAACCCTATACGTTCCATAACACATCACTGTCTTCCAGAGACACTTCAATTAACACTTGATATGCTTAGTCTTATGGCCTATTTGACAAAGTAGCTTTTGTGGCAGCAACTCTTTTGGAGCTGCCTTTTTATTTTCAGAGGTCCACTAAAAACTGGCAATAATGTATGGCTTAGAATACCTCACAGAAGTATATAATCCATCAAAATTCAGAGTCCTACTAGACACTGTGCTTCCTCTATAGTGATAAGATATGCTAACTAAACTAATTTGTCCTTTACCTTGGAGAGGACATTTGACATATCCTGGGCCACTGAACCTCTAGAAATTTCACCGAAGTGACAGGATCCTGAATTTTTGTTGTTTTATCCTTCAGAACCAACATTTCTTTACAAATTATCTAGCATATTCCCTAGTTTTTGACCAATACATATCATTATGATATCAACAATCATCACTGTGATATCATCAATGTCATGGACCAGGCTGATTTCCTATAGAATGGTTGGAAATCAAGTATTATTCAGACTAAATTATGAAAGTGTTGTGATACTGGTGAGTAAGACTGTGACAGCATATCATTGTCCTTTTCAGGTGAAACCAAGAGGCTTTTAACATGTATATATACGGGGGAAAAAGAGATAAAAACCTGCATACGAGGTAGCTATATGATGTTTTGCATCCACAAACTGCAATTGCAATAGTAGTTGCATCTCTGCAACTCTTCCAAGAATGTTGTATTGCTGTTGATTTTCTATTTTGGTAGACAGAGGCATTTCTAGGTGCTAAACTTGATATTTCCTACCACAATGATCCACATTTCATATGGGAGGGAACCAATATGGAGAATTTACCAGTTGCAGAATATGTCTATCTCAACTGTATTTCAGAAATGGGGAAATGATCATGGGGTTTGTTCTGGTATTTATCAGGCCTGCTGTGAGACAGACAAAAATAAAAACTAAATTAAGTACCTAAACCTGAAAGCTCCCACTCTTACTGATAGATCACAATCATTTTTTGTTTGGTGAGGATTTAGCAACAGTTCGGAGTTAGTGTTCAATAATCCCCTCAAAGCCTTTGTATTTTCCTTTCTCTAATTCTATAGCTATTAGTCCCTTTGAGGCAAGTCTAAAGGGAAGGTTTGCAGTATAAAGTTTAGGCATTAGTGTAGAGTGCTTCCTCAAGGGGATCTCAGTCTTCATTATAGATTCCTTTCACTCAAGAGATTCTGGGACTGTGAATTTACTAAAGTTAGGGAAACAGGGAGAGAACATTTATTCTAAATAATGATAATTTATGTCAGACATTCATGGAATCTAACAAATTCACTTGTAAATGTACACTTACATGTACAAGATCCTGAGAATATAAAGACAGAAAATGTTATTTCTTTTCCTATAACACATTTCTTAAGCTCTAAATATTATTTTTACTAGATGTGTATCGAATCAAATTCGATTTTATATTTTATATTTCAGAGTCCCAGATTAAAGTAGCTAATATTAATAAAATATTGTATCATCAAAAGTAAGTCTAAGCCAAAATTCACATAATCCTATAAACCATGAAAATGAAACAACAAAGCAAAAACATTGACTGAATGTGCTCACTTGTGGACATGATTATGATTCATTGTAAAAACTGCCTTTCTGATACTAGTTGTTAGATTTAATCAAAATATGAAGAATATACTAGTCAGTTTGTATTCAAAATTTCATTTTTATGAAAAAGCATGAATAAAACAGGGAAAACAGAATGACCACTTTTACTTTAAGAATTAGTAGGAACTTGGAATTTAAAATTTGTTTCTAATGCTGTGTTTATTTCATGCACAAAGAACTAGAATAGACCTCTGAAATAAAAAAGGAGAAAATATAGAGATTTCTATAAACATAATAGGCTGTATTAAACCAGCCATTATGTTGGATATGATTTTCGTTTAATGTCAGAAATTGGCTTTTGAAGATGGCACTCTAAAAATCAAAGTGTTCAATTTTTGCAGCTTCTAAATTGATTAAAGTTGAAAAGAAGTAAGTGTTAAAGAAACATTTTGAGAATATAGTCATTCAAATCTTATTTCTTTTTTGGGGGGTGGGCAGGTAGTGCTTTGTTTTTATTACATCAGAAAAGGAAAAGGTATGCCTGAGAGCAGCAATAAAAGATAAGTATGTCAAGGAGAGTAAAGTCTTCACATCAGAACTCTCTAGCCCTTCACTATTAGAATATAAATGCTACCCCTTGAAATAAACCAGAAAATGAAGGAATATATCTTTCTCTTTAAAGTGCCAGATCAGAAGAGGTGAGCTTTTCTCTGAGAATCAGGAAAGCTGCCTTCTAAGATTTCTGTGATCAAAAATGGGGAAAGCACTGATGTAGAAAGACTGAATCTCACAAAACTGGTTCTCAGCACCAGTCGTGTTAATAGAAAAAATACCAGAGACTCCAATACTGTCTCACCCATTCACAGGATGGGGGGCAGCTGGGGAAGTCTAATTCCAAACTTACATAGAAAAATCACTCAGTAATATTTCAGTACATGAATATCCTTTATTCATATAATTTCTTATTTTATTAAAGTAATAAGAAAGCACTGTTACTTATAGCAAAATAGAGGAAGAAAAGAAAGAACATTTTGTGTCTCTAAATTAGCTCAGTTTATTTGTGGGGAGATTTTCCTCTAATGGCATTATCATTACATTATCTCTTTGTTTTTATTTTTACTTTTGTTATTTTTTTAAAATAGCATACACCCTTATCTCTTAAAGAGAACATCTCAGTGGTATGAATTCAGCTTTATTCTAACTAAGTCACTGAAAAAAAAGAAAAAGAAAAGAGGAATTAGGAACACAGATCTTGGGCAAAAAATTAGCAAAGCCTTTCCCATTAAGTTCTGGCCCAGGTTTGACATATCTGTGGTACTTTTTCTTAAGTGATTTCATCTGAACTGTGGCCGCTCAGATAACTTACAGAATTTTATTCAAACTCCTTTAGTCTCTGATTCATACTTTTCATTTAAGAAACCCTTAGTGACTAGTGCTTAGCATAAATTTCATGCTTAATAAATATTTATTAAATTAAATAACCATTCTAGTCCAAATCTGTTGGAATTCCAATACAGTGGCATAAATTAGGACTAGTTCCACAGTTTTACAGATCAATTAGAAACATCATTTACTGGTTATATGACCTTTACATCGAGCAATTCACTTAAAGTTCTCTTAATTTCAGTTTTATCTTCTATAAAACTGTATGAGATTGTTCTGCAAATTATGTCATATCTATGAAGAGCCTTCCACAGACTCTTAACACATCAGTTAGGTTGTTATTATTTTTAATGTTATTATCAATGTTTGCAAATGGCAAATGAATTTTCATCTCTGAGATTTGTGACACTACTTTTCCTTTTCATTCAATATCTTAAAATCGATCATATATAGGAAGCCACATTTTCAAAGTTCCAGATCATGGGTCAATTACAAATGGCACTTTCTTTCTTATTTGTTTCTTTCAGGACACACACATGGTAGTTTTATAGAGTTTCCCATAATTACTGTTAAAGATGCTACTCTCTATCCTGTCATCTGATTATCATAAAATTCTGAGGATAGAGACCTGATTTTCAAACTGTTTTTTTATTCACTAGAGCTCCTACTCACCCCCTTTGTACGGGGAACTCAAGTGCTCAAGAGAAGGCTCTGAATGTTATCCTAGTGGTGGCTGTTGTTTTACTTCTTCTAGGAATTGTCAAGAGAGGTTAATCAAGAGCACATTTTTTAATTTTCATTTATACCATTTTTGATGCAGCCACAAAATAGAAAGAACAGGCAGTTGAGACTCAAGACACTGAGAAAAGGCAAGGCATTCCTGTTGAATATGAGCATAAGGGCAGCAGTGCACTCAGTTTTGGATGATAAACTATTTGTTCAACAGAAAATTCTATGGCTGCAGCATGCTCCTGCTGCAGTGAGAGAGCACTGCACACATTCAGCCCATAAATGCAACAGTGGTTGCTTTCATCCACGAGGCAGAGTGAACAGGTAGTTGCTCTAAGCCACAATGTACGAATGAATGGAAATGACTTACTAGGTCACAAAGTGAGGACCACGTTGCTCCTGAATGAAGAAAAGTCAGGATGAGGTATTATTTATCTGCACATAATAGCTGTCACTAGTCTCTTCAACCTTTATCATTATGATCACTTATTTAAGTTACATTTACGGAAGATTTATGTTAAATCAGGAACGCCAGGAAGTCTCACTTCTCTTTTGCTCCCCAGTTTTAGCCATCTGCCCCAGCCTGTGTGGGCTTTCCTGGTGACAGTAAAGAATCTGCCTGCAATGCAGGAGTCCTGGGTTCGATCCCTGGGTTGGGACGATACCCTGGAGAAGGGACTAGCTACTCACTCTAGTATTCTTGCGTGGAGCATTCCATGGAAAGAGGAACCTGGTGGGCTACAGTCCATGGGGCTAACACTTCACTTTCACTTCCCATCTGGTGATCTCTACCTACCAGACCCTCATGTCTGTCTACTGCATCAAGCATGGCCTCCTACCAGCTTTTGCTTCTGATTCTGTTTCATGCCATTCCATTCTCTGAACTGCTGAGTGAACAGTCTAAACTAAAAGGCTTTTTTTCTTTTTATTTTTTACTTTCCTGTTAAAATCCTTCAACTTTCTCTTATTTCTTTTGGGAAGATACTCAAATTTATTATCACAGCCTCTCACAAGTCCCCAGTGTAATATTTGTTTCTCTTTCAGAGAATAAATGATATCAATAAATCACAACTTTCACTTTGAAAGCAAGATAAGCTATAGAGTTTGCACATCAGTACTGAGGAGAAGGAATTTTCAGGATCTGAGGGCCTGAACATTCTCCACTAAAAGTTTCTTAACTATTAACACTAATGTGTAGAAAGGTTCTTTGCCAATATCCCTCTTCATTTTGAAGTTATGCCTGCTTTGTTTTCTAATGAGACACACATACACATACACATTCAGTTCAGTTCAGTCGCTCAGTCGTGTCTGACTCTTTGCGACCCCATGAATCACAGCACACCAGGCCTCCCTGTCCATCGCCAACTCCCGGAGTTCACTCAGACTCACGCCCATCGAGTCAGTGATGTCATCCAGCCATCTCATCCTCTGTTGTCCCCTTCTCCTCTTGCCCCCAATCCCTCCCAGCATCAGAGTCTTTCCCAATGAGTCAATTCTTTGCATGAGGTGGCCAAAGTACTGGAGCTTCAGCTTTAGCATCATTCCTTCCAAAGAACACCCAGGGCTGATCTTCAGAATAGACTGGTTGGATCTCTTTGCAGTCCAAGGGACTCTCAAGAGTCTTCTCCAACACCACAGTTAAAATGCATCGACTCTTTGGCACTCAGCTTTCTTCACAGTCCAACTCTCACATCCATACATGACCACTGGAAAAGCCATAGCCTTGACTAGATGGACCTTTGTTGGTAAAGTAATGTCTCTGCTTTTGAATATGCTATCTAGGTTGGTCATAACTTTCCTTCCAAGGTGGATCACAATAAACTGGAAAATTCTGAAAGAGATGGNTAGATGTGTATAAGAGACAGGCCTTGACTAGATGTACCTTTGTTGACAAAGTAATGTCTCTGCTTTTGAATATGCTATCTAGGTTGGTCATAACTTTCCTTCCAAGGTGGATCACAATAATGTGGAAAATTCTGAAAGAGATGGGAATACCAGACCACCTGACCTGCCTCTTGAGAAACCTATATCCAGGTCAGGAAGCAACAGTTAGAACTGGACATGGGACAACAGACTGGTTCCAAATAGGAAAAGGAGTACATTAAGGCTGTATACTGTCACCTTGGTTATTTTACTTATATGCAGAGTACTACATCATGAGAAACGCTGGGCTGGAAGAAGCACAAGCTGGAATCAAGATTGCCGGGAGAAATATCAATAACCTTAGATATGCAGATGATACCACTCTTATGGCAGAAATCGAAGAGGAACTAAAAAGTCTCTTGATGAAAATGAAAGAGAAAAGTGAAAAAGTTGGCTTAAAGCTCAACACTCAGAAAACGAAGATCATGGCATCTGGTCCCATCACTTCATGGGAAATAGATGTGGAAACAGTGTCCGACTTTATTTTTTTTTGGGGGGGGGCTCCAAAATCACTCCAGATGGTGACTGCAGCCATGAAATTAAAAGACATACACATTAAATACACATATTTCATTCACATTTCAGGTTTCACTCACACTAGACTTAAGCATCCTCTTGTTGAACATAAACAATTTCAGAGCAACATCAGACTGTGCTACTATGTTACCAAAATCAAGACACCTTCACATTTGTATCTAATCACAGATATTAGCAAATTTCCTGTACATCCAGCAAAACACTGACCATTCCCCAACTGCTGGTTAATATGAGTGACTGTTGCTTCTTTAACAACTATGCCTTCAGCCTCCTTCTAGTCTTTTTTTTCTAAATAAGACATCAACATATCCAGTCGTAGAATTATGCCATTTCTTGATATTACCCAATGCAGAGAAAATGCCTCCTTCCTTGAATTGTCATCAGATCAGCAAACTGAAGCCCAGATTCTTTAAGAAGCCCTTTCTCACATCCTTGTACTGAGATGCCCCACAGTTTCTCTTTGTATGGTCTCCCCAGTTGCAACAAAGAAGGAAACCCAATTTATTCACCGCTGTGAGTGTGTTCTATCAGTCTTTGATTAGTAGCCCATGCATACCCTCTGATTAGCTGAAAGTATCCACCTTCAGGCTGAGGAACCATAAACTCCTTTGGTCTTATGTTTCTTTGTTTACTTGTTCAAGCACGAATGCAACCTGTAAGCATTTCCTTCGTTTGTTTATTTTTGTGCTTTTCCCCACTTCTGCCTCAAAAGACTGATACTCCATTAGGAGAAGTGACTGTAAAGCCCTTTCTATGTTTGATGCCCATTGCTTGACATATGGCAGGTGTTCAATAAACTTCTGCTGAATGACTGAAGTAAAAACTATATCAGCAATAATTATTTAGGAAAAAAATCTATTGGATCCTTTGAAATTTATTTTACTGTGCAGCAAGTTATTGATCAAACTTCTCAAGATTCTAAACACTAATACATTTTGAAGGAGAATTTACATATTTATAATTTTGTCTTCTGGTTCTAGAAATGTTTTAACTTTTGATTATTTTGATTTAATTTTGTTTTTACGTTTTTCAGTTTATTTTTTATCAATGTCTGCTTTTAAACTTTGGATTTTATCTTGCTGGTTTACTCCTGAATATATCATAGAATCTATAATTTATGAAATAATATTCCAAATGCAATTTCTCACTATGGTGAAAAGATTACCACCATTTTAATATGCTATGGCAATAATCAAAGTACACAGAAGCTTCACTTTATTTATAAAGATGTTATTTGTATGTTGAAAGTGAAATGACACTTCTGAGTGTCTGAAGAATCTCACTTGAAAATCTTAAGGACTCCATGGAAACTTTCACTGTTATGATGTAAGAAAAATAGACTGCAATTGAAAAATAGCTTTCATTTATTTAGAGTCCAGTGGGACATTCATTATTTGTATTTCTTCTTTGATAATGTGATTATGAGGTTTGACCTTCCACTTAGAGATGAGAAAATCTAATCATGAGTTTATATCCTTTCATATTTCTACTAGTCAGAGTACTGCCTGAAGAGGGACATGTAAGCATATTCAAACTGATGAAAAATGACCTTTTTTAATTTGCAGTGGTTGAAAGTTGAGGCTGTACCTGCCTACTCAACATTCAAAATGCTGCTTTGGGGATAAATAGATTTGGCTCTTTTGTGTCCGTATCCATTAACTGGGATTGGTTGAGTTTTCTTGCAATAATAAAGGATTCTAAAATCTCTAGACCTTAAAACAATGGTTGTTAATTACCAATATAGTCAAAGTGTGCTGTGGGCTAAGGCCACCCTCCAGGACACATGTTCTCCAGATGCCTAACCTTGCATCTGCATGTCACCATCGGTGTTCACAACAGACATGGCAAGAGGAAATGAGAAGGGGAGAGCTGTGTACCAGCAGTGAAATGCCTCTGCTCAAAATAACACACTTCATTGCCATGCACACTTTTTAAACAAAGCTCATCCCATAGCTACACCTCATGTGAAGTTCAGGATACAAGAGAGAATGCAAAAGTACAAACCTACATATAATAGACCAGGAAGAAGTAAAGCAGGGTTGAATGGTTGTAACGTTTGCTTTGCTACACAGTTGTGATTTGCCAAAACCCAGAAATACGCATCATTGGTAAATAAAAATAGGACACCTGGATTCAATGTTTGTATTCTATAGAAATGAGGCATCTAAATTCCATAGGTGCACTTTCATGTGTTAACATATCTAACTGAGACGGAGACAAATAGAAACATACAAAATACAAACCTGCTGGATGATCTACACATAAATATTACTGAGCCTTTCTCCCCTATGAAAAACACAGAAAGACTCGAAAAGATGACTATTCCCTTCAATCACTTAGTAAAAATAAAAGCACTGATTTTGGAGAGAGATAAATCTGAGTTTTAGTTCAGATTGGATTGGATTGGATTGGATTGACAGGTAGTTTTCCTACAGAATATATTGAAAATGTTCCCATTTAATTGATGGAGAAATTGAAGGACCAAAATGAGGACTTACAATGAGAGGGACAAAGATAGAAATTAGAGCCTATATTAGTCTGACTGTTTATCATCTTTAACTGAAGCTCATCATTGTTTTTGAAACAGTGTGATTTAGATTATTATCTCATCCTGTGATAAATAATCCATGTAAAGATATATGTTAATAATAACATTTCTATAAAACACACTGTAAAAGTAGGAAGCATGGACAATTCCATATTTTTTAGAAAATATAATATTTTATACAATAAAAGTATGTATCACAAATGTATCACAGAATATGTCACACTTCAATATTATGAGGTATACTGGGCACAACTGAATATGAGTTTCCATTACCTAATAAATCATTAAATTACTTGCTTTCATAGACAAAGCGCCATCCACTTTTGTAATTCTGAACAAAACAATTTTTCTACTGTCAACTTTGCTTCATAAGTGGTTAAATATTTTATGTTTTGCGAAGTGGAGCCTTTGACTCCACTTTATGGGATCACAATAAACTGGAAAATTCTTAAAAGACTTGGAAATACCAGACCATCTGATGGGCCTCTTGAGAAACATATATGCAGGTCAGGAAGCAACAGTTAGAACTGGACATGGAACAACAGACTGGTNAGTCCTGGGTGTTCATTGGAAGGACTGACGCTGAGGCTGAAACTCAGATCCTTTGGCCACCTCATGTGAAGAGTTGACTCATTGGAAAAAATCTTGATGCTGGGAGGGATTGGGGGCAGGAGGAGAAGGGGACGACAGAGGATGAGATGGCTGGATGACATCACAGACTTGATGCACTTGAGTTTGGGTGAACTTCGGGAGGTGGTGATGGACAGGGAGGCCTGGCGTGCTGCAGTTCATGGGGTCGCAGATTTGGACAAGACTGAACAACTGAACTGAACTGAACTGATATAGTCAAAAGCTGTTCTCCTACCCAAAGATTCACAGATTAGAAAAAAAAGATTTCACTTATGTTAAGGGTTTTAGACACAGACATTTTCTGAGCCTATTCTGCACTGCATACCCAAATTACACGTATTAGCCTGTCTGTTATTTCCCATGAAATTGTCTTACCTATTAAGTTTTTAAACTCTGGGTCACAGCATAGACTGCAGAGGTACAGATTTGTTCTCATGTCATATTCCCTGAGGCTAAAATTATTTTGGTGAGTGAAATACCAACAGATTTAAAAGACTGCCTTGGTGAAAGTGTTAGTCGCTCAGTCATGGCCAACACTTTGCGACCCCATGGACTGTTGCCCACCATCAAATTCTGTCCATTGAATTCTCCAGGCAAGAATACTGGATTGGGTTGCCTTTCCCTTCTCTAGGGGGATCTTCCTGACCCAGGGATTGAACCCAGGTCTCTTGCATTGCAGGCAGATTCTTTACCATCTGAGATACCAGGGAAGCCCCAATAACAATGTCAAATGGTTTACAATACAGATGAAAATTTTACATTTTATTTCCATGCTAGAGTTATTGATAATTTTTTAAAATAATAATTTAGAAAATGTTTATAAGTCCTAAGGATTCACCTTTGAAGAAAAGTGAAAAAAAAGTGAAAGTGAAAGTTGCTCAGTCCTGTCCGATTCTTTGTAACCCCATGGAAGTACAATCCATGAAATTCTTCAGGCCAGAATACTGGAGTGGGTAGCTGTTCCCTTCTCCAGGGGATCTTCTCAATCCAGGGATCAAACCCAAGTTTCCCGCACTGCAGGTGGATTCTTTACCAACTAAGCCACCAGGGAAGCCCATTCACCTTTGGAGGCACTTAAGCTGGGATGAAAAGAGATGAAGAAAAAGTAGTTCATATTTATTGAGCTTCTAGTTTGTACTCAGTTTCAAATATTTCTTGGTGTTTTGAAGGCATTTCCCAGTGTGTTTCCAGCAAATGCTTAAACATACAGACAGGAAAAAATTAATATTCAGGATCATTCCTCTTCAAAATCTGCTTTTTCCAGGGCCTTCCACAGTGAAAGGGAATAACACACTTGTAATACCAGAATTAATAAAACCATGGCTACCACCTTTTTAACCACAACAATGATGTAAACATTAGAATTAAGTTTATTTCTTAATTCTTACTACATTTCAGGCAATAATTTTAAACACAGATTATTTCATTTAATCCTCATAAATCTATGAGCTGGGTACCACCATCACTTTAATGCTTTACAGATGAGAAAATAGTGATTTTTGAGAATTTAGAGTGATTTGCCCAAAGTTACATGGCAAGTAAGTTATTGGTGAATCAGGAATCAAATCCTAAGTTTGTTGGACATCAAAGTTAAAATTCTAAACCACTTCTTATCAAAACTCAGAATTATAACTGACAAGAGGTCTTCACTTCTTCACTTTGAAGAAAAAAAAATTGTGATTGAAAAAAAATTGTCTAATTGAACTGACAGTTATTATGCAGGCATCTGTGATTAGAAAGAAGGTGCAGCCCTACATGTTGACAATCTGAATAAGTAGAAATTCCAGATCATTGAAAATGATCATCATTTAAAGGGAAAAGGAATGTCAGACTCATTTGCAAGCTGTTTCAGGATATATTTTATGGCTCATTAGCTTTTCTTATCTTTTTCATATCTGTTCGACTTCTGTGTGAACATTTGTTCACAACTGATCAAGCTGTCCATCCATTGGCAAGGTCAGGAAGCATGTCTGGGTCAACACACACTCACCAGCTCTATTGTTAAAAATGATCAAATGCTTTCATCTTATAGCAGAGAGGGTTTGGAGAATCTCTGCTATACAGAAAGTTTGGTGCCTTGCATTTCAGCCAGGGGGCACTTGGCCCAATTCCATCTTATCAATTCCACACTCTCCTGCACCTTTTTTTTTTTTTTTTAGTTGAAATATGATCATTCATTGGAAGGACTGATGATGAAGCTGAAACTCCAAAACTTTCGCCACCTGATGCAAGGAGCCAACTCATTGGAAAAGATCCCAATGCTGGGAAAGGCTGAAGGCAAAAGGAGAAGTGGGTGGTAGAGGATGAGATGGTTAGGTAGCATCATGGACTCAATGAACATGAATTTGAGCAAACTCTGGGAGATAGCAGAGGACAGAGGAGCCTGGTGTTCGCAGTCCATGGGCTCCCGAAGAGTCCAACATGACTTAGCAACTGAAAAACAATAGATGACTTACAGTGTTCAGGTGTACAGAAAAGTGATTCAGTTATACATATATATATTTCAGATTTTCCATTATAGGTTATTACAAAATATTGAGCATAGCTCCCTGTGCTATATAGTAGGTCCTTTATGTCTATGTATTTTATATATAGAAGTGAGTAGCTGTCAATCACATCTGGCTGCTCAATGTGCTAACGACATCCACCATCTACTGCACACTCCAGCAGATGTTGGCTGTGACCCCTTTCCCATACTGCTAGCTCCTACTAAGTCAGTGTCTTCTGGCTGGAAACTTTTGCCTGAGTAACTTATTTCCATTAGTACAGATCCTTTTGCCCTCATATGCACTGCAGGCCCACTGTGCCAGGGAATTGACACTCTGGGAGTAGCCCACAATTAACCACTGATGGGAACTGCCATGTGAACTCCCAGCTCACACATCTCTGACCAGGTGTAATCTGACACCGGGCTTCACACTGTTTCCTGAAGTTTCTCTGTAGGATTAAGCTCCCATTGCCTGCTGTGGACGTTGGTTCCATTCCTTTTCCACTCCTGCAGGGTCTGCACCAAGGTCTTCCCACAGGGAAATTTAAAAAGTAGCACTGACATGGTGTCAGCACCATCAGAGTCACTGAGCATGTAACCATGATTAAGATATACTCTCCTAATTCAGAGGACTCCCCAGTAAGGAGGAAACGTTGCTCAGTTGCTAAGCTGTGCCCGACCCTTTGCAACCCCATAGACTGCAGCATATCAGGCTTCCCTGCCATTCTCTATCTCCCAAAGTTTGCTCAAATCCATGTCCATTGACTTGGTGATGCTATCTATCCATCCCATCCTCTGTCACCCCTTCTCCTCCTGCCCTCAATCTTTCCCACCATTTGGGTTGGTTCCAATGACTCGACTCTTAGCATCAGGTGGCCAAAGTATTGGAGCTTCAGCTTCAGCATCAGTCCTTCCCATGAATATTCAGGGTCGATCTTTAGGATGGACTGGTTGGATCTCCTTGTTGTCCAAGGAACTCTCAAGAGTCTTCTCCAGCTCCACAGTTCAAAAGCATCAATTCTTCAGTGCTCAGCTTCCTTTATGGTCCAACTCTCACATTCCTACATGGCTACTGAAAAAATAATAGCTTTGATTGCATGGATCTTTGTCAGCAAAGTGATACCTCTGCTTTTTAATATGCTGTCTAGGTTTGTCATAGCTTTTCCTCCAAGGAGCAAGCATCTTTTAATTTCGTGGCTGCAGTCACTGTCTGCAGAGATTTTGGACCCCAAGAGTCAGAAGCAAAAATATGGGGGGAAAACATGGAGCATTTGATGGAAGAGGCACTCCAGACAAGGGGACAGCATGGACAAAGGCATGGTGATTTATCAGAGCAGGCTGCATGAAAGGGCTGGTTTCTGATTCTCAGCTTTCAACTCCAATGTATTCCTCATTCTGCTGAGGAATTTTCTTAAGTAACACATTGGTCAAAGAAGGAGAAATTGAGACAAAAGAGGCTTGAAGGATAAAAGTGAGATGTGACAAATTATCTAAGTATTTCTTGGACATTCACCAGAGATTTAACTCAAGACCTTCTTTGATCTTGAAATTCACACAATTAACTACAGCATATATTGTTCTCAGCTACTAAATAGAAACAATAACATTTATCTTCCTGAGTTGTGACGAAAATCAGATGAGCCCTTGGAAGCTCATTTGAGGTGAAAATGCTGAGAGATCTATTTCTTTGCCAAAGCCTACTTAATTGTGATTAAAATAGACACCTTATAAAAAAATTCCCAATTTACTATGGGTCATGGACCTTGGGGGTTGCTCCTGAAAATTGTAAACATAGAATGGTACATGCTAACATTTTAATGCCCTCTTTCTTTTATTGTGGGCTACCTTGAGATACTCATTCATCTCTCATTCTCAGTTTCTCCAAATGTGATAATATAGAAGAAATATCAGTCAAGTCTCTGCTTACTATAGATTTTTGGATCTTTGCTAAACTCTGGTAAAAAGTTTCTGATACAAAATAAAAATGCAACCTATTAAAAAGGAGAAAATATCTGAGAAAGGCTTGATATCCACAATGTGTAAAGAACTCACACAACTTAATAGCAATCCTCAAAAAAAATCTGATTAAAAAATGGGCTTAGGATCTGCCTAGACATTTTTCCAACGAAGACATACAGATATATCATTAAAACCTCTAAATGATATGAAAATATGTTTTTTACGATAAAAGTCACTCATCATAAAATAGACAACCTTCAATCAATAAACAGATACTGTTTTTTATTATATCATATGATTTGACTTCTATCTATATTTAAAATATTAGGGATAATAACCAATATTAAAACGAGTTCTAGTTTCTCTAACTAACAGAAGGAAGGCCAGATAACAATTAAAAGATTGCAATACAAGTCTGTCCAAATTTTAGTGTTATTATTTAAAATCTGTAAAGTTTTCTACAAAGTTTATGAAAATTAATAAATTCTCCATGTTTATAATTTTATGTATCTCTTAGAGAATGCATGATTTTAGTCTGATTATATACTCTTAAGTGACACATCATGGTTTTAATGTTATGTATTTTAGTACATTGGAAGAGAGTATGGTAACCCACTCTAGTATTCTTGCCTGGAGAATCCCATGGACAGAGGAGCCTCGCGGGCTACAGTCTATAGGGTTGTAAAGAGTAGGACACAACTGAAGCAACTTAGCTCATAGCTCATGTTAGTACAAGTCATTGAATAAAACTGTTAGGAACCCACAATTTATACACTCAGTGTTAAAAATGAGTTATTGTCTTTAGTTGTTCCAACAGTTCTATTAGAGTAATTTTATATTTAAGGAGTAGAATTTAAAATCATCAAAAATGTTTCCCAAGAACAAGTATCTTTTTGTAAAACTTAAATGGGATTGGACAATGGAATGATTCAAAGCAAATTTCTAAAATAAATGCTTTCATTTAAAATTTTCATTTCTGTGTGTGGTAGATTCTCACCTTCTTGAGGTATATACTTTCAGATGACCCTGCTTATATATTCAGTTCAGTTCAGTCGCTCAGTCATGTCCGACTCTGCGACCCCATGAATCGCAGCATGCCAGGCCTCCCTGTCCATCACCAACCCCCGGAGTTCACTCAGACTCACATCCATTGAGTCAGTGATGCCATCCAGCCATCTCATTCTCGGTCGTCCCCTTCTCCTCCTGCCCCCAATCCCTCCACATCAGAGTCTTTTCCAATGAGTCAACTCTTCGCATGAGGTGGCCAAAGTACTGGAGTTTCAGCTTCAGCATCATTCCCTCCAAAGAAATCCCAGGACTGATCTCCTTCAGAATGGACTGGTTGGATCTCCCTGCAGTCCAAGGGACTCTCAAGAGTCTGCTTATATGTCTATATACCTAATATGTATATCAGTTATAATTTTATATGTGAACATTGAAACAGTATGATTTTTAAAATATATTTAAATATTCAGTAAAGAGGAAAGTCTGTGTGACCCCAAAGACTATAGCCCACCAGGATCCTCTGTCCATGGAATTCTCCAGGCAAGAATACTAGAGTGACTAGCCATTCTCTTCTCTAGGAGATCTTCCTGATCCAGGAATTGAAGTCGGGTCTCCTGCATTGTAGGCAGATTCTTACTATCTGAGCCACCAAAATGTGTTCAAATATTTAGTAAAGAGAAAAGTCTGTGCAGCTTTTACTAATATATGATTTTTTCTATTATTCAAATAATGATAAAAATAATTCATATCTGTGGGTTTAAAGAACTGAAAAGTATGCCAGCAAAGAGATATAACTTTAGAGTAATAATTTAAATGGTTACTACCTGAGAAATCACATGATATTTACATGATCTAATATTGAAAAAAGAATCCATTTCATTTCTTATCCAGGAAAAATTTAAGGTATACTATTGACCAGAAGGGCAGAATTTTTTCAAGATAACTTGACACATGAAAATATCCTCTTTACTGATGACATGTTAGTGACTGAAAAGGTAAAGCTGTTTACTTAATTAGTGGGAGAAACAGAGGTTTAGACATAAGTCTAAAAAGTGTTGAAAGCCTGAGAAAACATCATTTTGAGGGAAAAATCAAAGAATGAGAAATCTAGTTTGTAAATGAATAAAAAGTGGAAAAATGCTAGAACTTAATGAAAATAGTAAAGAAATCCAAAAAGGAAAAAAAAAAAAAAAAAAAGGCTAAGATGCTACAAAGAACCTGACTCCAATTTCCTGTCAAATTACTGAATGGTATCATTTCTGCAGCTCTGGATGACATACTCACTAGGTTGTTAAGGAATTATCTAATGAAGTTCCTGGAACACTGGCAATTGTTTTTGAAAAGTCTTCTAGAACTGGGAAAGTGATAACTTGAAGGACTCCAAAAAAAAAAAAAGAAAAAACACAAGAGGAATAATCCATAAATTCATTGGCCAGTTAGTCCAACTTCAATTTTATATAAAAATGAAAAAAAGGAAAACCTTTTACTATGTATATTATTCTGCAACTTAGAAAAGAAAAAATTTTCTGACAGCAACCTGGGTTCATGAAGGGACTTTATGTTTACAAGTAAAAAGATAATAACTTAATGATGTCAGGGTAGAGTTATGGGGAGGGATACTGAGTAGATAATATTTTATTATTATAGTTTAAGAAGGGTCTGGTATCTCGACATTATTGAAGTAAAGTTCACATCTGCTTAGGTATGAGCATTGCTTTATGTGTCTAAAGTTGGCAAAGCACTTAGGATAGAGAAACATTATAAATGACATGACATCAAGTAGGGAGGGACCAGAGGGACTCTAAATATTGGTGTAAGGTCTATTTGAATGTGATGTCTTCTCAAATGATCCAAGCCAAATATTAAAAACATTTAGAGATAACACATAAGTGGAAGGTATTATAAACCCCAATCAGGACTAAGGCAAAATAATAATTCCTTTAAGGACTACAGAGAATTGGCAAACAGGCAGGACATGACAAATGAGATCCAACTTGAAAAATATGAGCTGATACATCAGGGGGGAAATATTCTGAAAAAGATACCAGCAGGAGGAAGTCAGTGTCTGAGCTATAGAAAGGTATTTCCTTTAAAGAACATTTAAAAAGGGACATACCTTCAAAGATGGCTTCTGGTTAGCCCAGCAGAAAAATCCCAATTTGGGTAGAGCCCATCTTAATCAAAACTTAATATTTTCAGTTATCTCCAGAAGAGTTAAAAAGAAAGAGGTTAATCTTCATATTACGGGTGAAGGCATTGTACACAAATAATTGAACTGGTTGTGCTGGCATTTGACCCCTTTCTCTATTACCCTGAAAGATGTTCTATACTGTTAAAATCAATACATAATTAAAGAATGAATGAAGCAACCCACTCAACACATAGTTAATTGAGTACAGTCTTCCCTGGTGGTGCAGAGGTTAAAGCGTCTGCCTGCAACGTGGGAGACCAGGGTTCAGTCCCTGAGTTGGGAAGATCCCCTGGAGGAGGAAATAGCAATCCACTCCAGTATTCTTGCTTGGAGAATCCCATGGACAGAGGAGCTTGGTGGGCTACAGTCCATGGGTTGCAAAGAGTCGGACGTGAATGAGCGACTTCACTTTCTTTCTTTCTTTCTATGTGATATCTACCATTCTTGCTGCTGAAAACAGTAGATTACAACACAGTCCCTAACTTCAACAGCTAAGCAATCTACCAGTGTGTAGCCAGAGCAGGGTAGAGGGCAGATATCAGAGACATTCATCAACCTGTAGCATCTCTTTGCCAACCCATGGGTGAATCTTCAATTTAGATCATAAATATGAAAGACCCTTACTCTATTCATGCATGGGTTAATTTTTTCAATCTGTGAGCATGAAATTAACCAAATATAAAATCCATATTTAAACCATAGTGGATAGTTCTATGTAATAATAAAATGTCAGGGTGAGTATCTATAGATCATTCAAGGTAAAAAAAAAAAAAAGTTCTTTAAACACCAATTCCAAGTGCCTTTGATGTTTCTACTTATGATCAAGAATACCTTGGAAAGAAATATTGTATTGAATTTTCTCAACATGGATTAAATGAAGAGTAAGCATGCAAAGCTTCCTCCTACTCTTAGATAAGTTGTTGAGTGGTAAAAAGACACACAGACTCCATCAGAACCTTGTATTTGAAGTTAAGAGGTTCTCTCTGCAAAAGGGAGTCACCTGTGTTCATTTTTCCAGGCTCATGACCCTTCCTCTGCAAATATGGGAATTTCCTGGAAGCAAAATCAGAGTCTGGAAATCTGGCATTATCTAAACTAGAGCAGTAAAAAGGGGCATCCTTTATTTTGTCAGGAAGCTCCCCTTCCTCCTCAGTTCTGTTGAAGCATATACTTAGTTGGTGAAGTTTTGCTTTTATTACACTAACTTCTGACAATTTGGAAGTCAGGGTCAGATGACTCCATGGGGCAATCAGGCATTTCCCAGCAGTCAACTGGCAACATTTCATTTTATGGCCTCAATCAAGCATGGAAAGGATTTTGTATGTGTAAATGTTCCTTGATTTCTGTATTATTAAGAGAAGACACTGTGAGGAAACAGGTGTGAAGTGAATTAACTCTTGGAGTTGTGTAGAGTCAATATAATATGCTGTGTATGAAGTCAGAATGGTTAAGACTGAAGTTATGTGCAAATACTAGCCAAGATATATACAGTTTTCATGGTCTGACCATTTTGACATATGGTTAATTGACAATTTGGGTACTACAGAAAATGATCATGACTTTTTCATTTAATATGGGACAATTCTGAAACAAGGAGAGGTAACTAAGGATAGTTAAGCCTTTACTACAAGTTTAAACTGGGAGTGTCCTAAAAATACTGGGACATAAGTAATTAAAAAAAAAAAAGTTTATATATTATGTCCCTGAAATGTCCCAAGGTGGAGGAACATTACTGGGACTGTGAACTTTGACAATTTCATTCTCTCACAATTCATTGGCCCACCTGGAAAATGGTCACATTATCTTCTTACAACAAATCAACAATAATACTGTTTTCTTTAAAAATCTTTCAATAGTTTCTAATTATCTCATTAGTTTACATGGTTACAAGGTCCCTCTAGAAATCCTAGGATTCATAATCATCATTTCTTTTTATTGCCCATAACTGACATACTCTACTCATCACACTAAATAGCCTTAATTTCTACAACCTTTATTCTCCTCTTTAACTCTCAGTGTTAAACCACTTTGGTGTGAGGTATAAGTAAAACCAGTTCATTATAAAGTAAAATCTTCAAATGCTGATTGAAAAAGATTACATGCCTTGTGAAGTAGTGAACTCCCCATCATTTGGAAGAGTTTAAACAAAGACCTGTTAGCCTTTGTCAGAGATATTTAGAAGGCTTCTCTTGTGGCTCAGCAGTAAAGAATCTGCCTACAATGCAGGAGACACAGGTTCGAACCCTGGGTCAGTAAGATCCCCTGTAGAAGGAAATGGCAACCCACTTCAGTAATTTTGCCTGGGAAATCCCATGGACAGAGGAGCCTGGCAGGCTACAGTTCATGGGGTCACAAGAGTCGGACATGACTTAGTCACTAAACCACCACCAGCCACAATTTGCTAGAAAAATAGCCAGTTGACCTGGTAGGACTCTAAGAGTCCATGAAAATAACTGTGTGACACTTAAAAGGCAATTGAATGGCTTCTCAGCTCAGAGATGAAGCCATCTCAGAGATAACCTGCAATTTTAGCACTTATCAAGAAGTCTTCAGTCGCTGTAAATCCTACCCAATTGGCTGGCATCATGGACCTTCTTTCCAGTTAGTTTTGCCGACATCCCAACATCATCCCAACATAATTGGACCCTAAATGTTCTCCCTGTAGAGCTCTTATCTTGTGAACCAACTGCTTAATCTATTTTGGCAGATCCAGGATTCATAGCTCTTCAGGGAGCTGTAAAATATCTTTTTTAAAAAAAGTCAGCCTAGTCCAGTGGGATAGCCAAGTGACAGACTTCATTTTCTATTCTGAAGTTTTCCTCTTGCATGGTTATTATATTATTGTGCAATACTTTTCTAATATCTCACATTTTAAATGTCATTTTATGGTGTTTGAACACTCAGGATATTTTTGTAATAGACATTTAATTAGTCTGATCAAAAAGGAGAGTATTAATGCTTCTTAAAAACTATACAATATAATACAATAGTAGTTTTTTTTTTTTTTCAAATGAGATAAAAAAATGTTGAGTCTTCAGCTATGTGGGCTAACGGTAGAATTTCAGAGTGAGAAAAAGACTTTCCTTAAGTCTCACTTCCTGTCACAGATTGATTGGCTGGAAAGAAATTCTTGGCAGGCCAAAGACTCCCTACTCTTCAGTGTGCCAGGGCTGATTTTACTAGAAATAACTTATCGCCCATCTGATAATATTTCTGCTTAGATTTAGTACTTTTTGTAAAGGGAAAGAGTTATTTTTGTTATTCTTTGAGTCATGACTTTGGGATAGAAAACATATTCTTTTCTCCAGGTAATCATATCTATAGGGAGATTATCATTAAGTTGAGTGGCTTTCTCTTTCAGAAAGAAACCACAAGAAGTTAAAAAATGTTAAGAAGTATGAAAAGAAATGAGAATTTGACACAAAGCAAACTAAATAGGATGAATTTTTTAAAGGTTAAATTGTACATATTTGTCTTGTTTTATTTATAAAAACACTCATAAATTAGGAATATGGCATTAACAGATACAAACTATTATATCCAAATAAATAAGCAACAAGGCTTTACCACATAGTGCAGGAAAAAATGGGCTTCCCAGGTGGAATTAGTGGTAAAGAAACTACCTGCTAATATAGGAGATATAAGAGAAGTGGGTTTAATCCCTAGGTTGGGAAGATCCCCTGAATGGCAATTGACTCCAGTATCCTTGGCTGAAGAATCCCATGGACAGAGGAGCCTGGAGGTGCAATTCATTGCAAAGAGTTGGACACAACTGTATTGACTTAGCACACACACACAGGGAATTATATCCAACATTTTAACCTATAATCAAAAAGAATCTGAAAAATGTATATATAACTGAACTGCTTTGCTATACACTTGAAACTAACACATATTATAAATCAATTATACTTCAATAAGTAAATAAATATTTTTTTATAAAAGCGCTTCATGATATGACTAAATGTATGGTATGGATAGATAGTATAAACTATCTATGAAATGTTACAGTAAAATTATGACATAATCTACATTAAATAGTTTTAATTAATCCTAAATTGGATCATACTTTATTATTTACTGCTAGTTTGGAGATAAGTGGTGAACCAAAATGACTGTTCTCTGTACTAAACATCAGTCCCTTTGCTTTCATCAGCATCTCAGATTTTAAAGACAGTCGTGCTTAAGCATAATATAAATGTATTCCATAAAACAAAATATATGTAATGTTTGTGAAATTTAGTGGTCATGTACAGTTTCCAAAATAATTCCTTTGTTCTTTCTATTAGCATTGCTTATAAGAATAAATTATAATGAATAACATCTAAATATGGGGGAAAAGCAGAATAAAAGTTGAACCAAGCATATTCTTACTATAATTACTAGGTAAAAAGAGAAATAGAGAAAAGTAATTAATCTGGACTCAGTGGTTTGTTCCTCTTAGCACCCTCCCAAAAATGTGCTATTTGAATTCTGGGAGAGAAGTTCCTACATTTATTTATTTTCTCTCATTCTCCAAAACGCTCATGTCTGCTAAAGAATCACTGTGTTGGAGAGAACCACAGATGTGGGATTTAGGGAGGGGTCATAAAATCTCATCCTTAAGGGAAAACAAGATAATCAGAGTGTTCAAAATTTCAGTCAGGATAAAATATTTTGAAATCTAGAGACCACTGAGAGGGAATAATAAAATAGTAACTAGGATTTATAGTACCCCACAGCTCATGTCTGATTCTTTCCCGTAAATGCTGTGGACTATCTTTTCTGGACTCTTACCCAAACTGGAGTTTTCTACATGCGCATTGGAAACAATTCCCTTACTGCAGAGCCATTTTTAAGTGTAATAAATCCTTTTGTTTGAGCAACCAGCCAATACCAGGTTGACAGTTTTTAGTGCTCTAACCTCTGCATATCTCTATCAGGCAATTTATTGCTGTGTAATGAAAATAAATAATAATTCAGCTAAAATTAAAAGAAAAAAACTTATTTTGTATAAAAGAAACAGCCTTTTTTACACACTTCATTTTGCGTTTTAATGTAATGAACAAATGTAAATGCCTCCAGATCTTAAAATGGTTCAGTTTTAAAATAACTGTTTGTAGTTATTCTTCAATCACCATGCAATGCATGCTTTCTGTGAACTTTGTGTGCCTTAGAATAAAGTCATAGAAATTAAGAGATTTGCTTAATTATTAGAAGAGTTTAAAAGATGGAAGTTCTTACTTTCAATGTCATTTATTATTTTTGTATATTTGTTGGGCTGAACATGGACGCCAAAGATTACAAGAGAAGGCAACCTCCTTAAAAACACTTATGGGTAGAATGATGACCTTACAGCTCATAAAATGAATTGCACAATTCTTAAAGTGAATACCACAATTATCACAGCCATAACTCTAAAGGCCTACATACTTATCATGATGTACTTTTACTTGGTCCCAATAGATCTTCACTATAATACATATATATATAATGTATAATATTTATATCTATATAATAGCAAAATTACAGGGATGAAAATAATGAAAGGAAAAGAAGGCAGGAACAAACAAGAGTTCACGTAATTAATATAGACCTATTTCTAAAGGAAATCAACCCTGAATATTCATTGGAAGAACTGTTGCTGAAGCTGAAGCTCCCATAATTTGGCCACTGGATGCAAAGAGCTGACTTACTGGAAAAGACCTTGATGCTGGGAAAGACTGAAAGCAAAAGAAGGGGGTGGCAGAGGATGAGATGATTAGGTAGCATCACTCACTCAATGAACATGAATTTGAGCAAACTCCGAGTGACAGTGGAAGACAGAAGCCTAATGTGTTGCAGTCCATGAGGTCACAAAGAGTCAGACACGACTAAAGTGACTGAACAAGAACAGCATTTTTAATGGATTCATTATCTGAGATGTTTAAAAAGTTTGAATACTCCGTAGCTTGTCTCCTGTGAAGTGGTCCTCAACTTGGGTGATTCAGATACTCCTTAGATTTGTGGAGTAGATGTAATAAGCCTGGTTTGCCTGCTGTCTTCAGTGCCCAGGTTCCTCTCCACTTATGCCCTTTCCAGAAATGAGAACAATTCTGAACACACAAAAGTCCACCTCCCTCTTTTCCTACAGTTATATGTGTGAAATATGTAAGCCATGGTTCTCTTTTGTATTTTTATGCAATGAAACTTCTAGGGGCTTCATTTTCTCCCAGTTTGACAAGAAACAGCATAGGTTGGAGGAGGGAAATGGCACAAGAGAGGGGCCCTAATTTTGGTCCTTCCCCAACTCATCTGGGGAAGAATTCATGCAGTTATCACTTTTTTCCCCCATTATTATCAGAAATAGATTATACCAGGAAAGAACCAAGAGGCCTGCAGTCTGATTTCTGGCATATTTTAATGACCTCCAGATCTGACGGCTCCAGATTTCACCACTCTGGGCCACGCTACAGTTGGTGGGATGCTCTCAGGGGTGGACCATAAACACAGGATTTGGAAATTCCCTGGTAGTCCAGTGGTTAGGACTCCGTGCTTCCACTACAGGGGACACGGGTTTGATCCCTGGTTGGGGAAACAAGATCCCATATGCTGTGTAGCATGGCCAAAAAAAATACTCTACTATTGTAGGAATAAAACAGTGTGTCCGACTTGTAGTCCACTGCATTTCAAGAAAGAACTAAACTTGTCTTAAAGGCTGATGGAGGTGGAGTAGGTGAGAGGGATCGAAACACTTTTTTTATTTTAGAAAGCAACTAGGGACCGGGAACCTGTGACATAGAAGAGATGAATTTCATGCAAATTCTATGTAAATAGATGTAAATATCTTCACAGAAGCCCTGAATCATCTATTCATGGTACCAAATAGCAAAAACAAAAAAGCAAAAATATAATACTGCTTCCCATGTTGCTTGCCTAATCTAACTAGTCATAGTGCTCAAAGATCTGCCATCAATGAATCATCGACTGGATTTTTAAAATTTTTAATTGGAGGAAAATTGATTTACAATGTTGAGCTGGTTTCTGCTGTACCACAATGCAAATAAGCCATAATTATGCACACATCACATCCCTCTTGAGTTTCCCTCCTATCCCTTCATCCCATCCATCCAGGCCGTCACAGAGCATGAAACTGAGCTCCCTTTGCTATACAGCAGTTTCCCACTGGCTATCTATTTTACATACGGTAGTATATATGTCACTTCTCAATTCCACAGCTCTTAGAACCAAATCTAGGTTTCCACTGAGCTGGTTCCCTGCCCTCTGAAGCCACCCGTGGCCTTCAAACATGGATGGACAAAGCCCAGCACTGGCTTGAAACCCAGACAAGCCAGGCTCCTCTACCACCTGCTGTCAATGCTACTTTCTCTTGAAAGAAAAAANTCGGGGGGGGGATGGGTGGCTCCTATTCAAAGGCTGACTCTTGCCCCACCCAGCCGCCAACAATCAGTAGGCAGGAACTTTTAGAGGTGAAGAGGGAGAGAGGCTACATGCAGAAACAGCACAGTCAGCTCTGCCTGGCCTCTTGAAATTGACTGTGGGTTGTCTAATCAGCATCTACTTGACTGTTACAAGTACAGTTAGTCTTCAGTTCCAGGATCAATTTGTTCCCATTTCTTTGAGGCTGGTTCGTCGAATTGCCACAATTTATGTCATGGCTACAGTCTGTTCATCACGTACCCACCTCATGGGACTTTCATCTATAAGGCAGCTCACAGGGTGTGGCTCAGCGTATCATCTACAGCCCTTAAGGAGTAACTAAATGTCCTCAGCTTTGCTTGATGACTAAACTATTATTGTTTTGTCCTATTTCTTTTGTTTCCGTGTTGTCTCACTTCTCTGATTAAACTTATTCTTTGGCTGACGTTTCTCCGCAGACAAAAGACAAGGCAGGCGATATGGGGGGAAAGACCTGAGAGTCTTGTTCTGTTTGAATACTTTTCAGTCAGCTGCAAGCTAGTTCTGTCCTGTCTCTAGAATTTCACCCTTGTGCACAGCCTTGTTGACTCATCATTCCCTACAGGCATTTTGAGGTATTCTAACTCATGGCTTTGGTCCTTATCACCATCCTGCCACGACACAATTTCCTTTTTGTCTTCCCCATCCACAAATATTATCCAGCTTCAATACATACTGGAAAATATATCCATTTATAACAACCTAGCCAGAAGCACATGTAAGATTTCTTCCTACAAAGTTCATGTGAAACCTGTTATGCAAAATATTTTTCAAATGGTTTACCCTGTTGAGGAACCAAAAGATTGTTAGTTTAATTTTTTTTTTTAACGTATTTTGCACCATTCAGAATTGCTTGTTCCTTACACTCACTTTGGTTACAAAATAATCATTGTCATTTCATACATTTGTTTGTCCCTTAAGTCATTCTCCCTCTTGGGGTGGCTCCCAGCAAGAGGAGTTGATTATTTCCTGTCTAGTTTGGGAGACATTATGCAGAATGATTTGAGACAAGAGGCCCCTTTAATCTTTCCATGGTTTTCTAAGGCTGTCCCTAATTGTGCATGTTTACAGAGCTGAGAACAGCATATATATTATTATAATGATTTTTTTAAAAATCACATTTATTGTACATCATAGGAGTCAGCTAAAACCATACAACCTAACTACAATGGGTCTTTAGGTCTGAGGATAAAAGCACAGATGCACCAGAAGAGGTACTTACAAGGGTCTTCTTTTCAGAGAAAAATATGAAATAACAAAAATAGGAAAAATGCCTTCATCACAATTCCATCACACTATGCATTGGCTTCTTCATAGTCCTTCCCCTCAGTGTATAGTCTCCTAGAAATCTAACTCATGTCAGGGTCTTCAAAAAATTGCAAGTGGAACCCTTTGCTCAAATACCCAAAATGGAGAGATGCTGAAAATCAAGCGGTCTTCATGGATTGACTAGGACAGCCCAAAGAAGAAAACTGACAGTATTCTATTCTGCTCAAATTTGAGGCCATTCAGGGCACCCCAGATTAAGAATGGGTTCTGTCTACATTGTTGGGTCTTCGTATAGTGTAAAGGTGAGAATGTGCATCACTGCTTCCCTGTAATGTCAACAAGTTTTTATGTTGGGTAATAGAAAAAAAACAAAAAACACTCTGCTCTCACATTTATAATTAATATGATCACATGGGGCTAAAAACAAGAACACTTTTCCACTACTGCCCTGACTCTGCTACTCCCTCCCTGAATGACTTAAGCTCTCCATTTCTTGTGTTCTTAAAATTAATGAGTTTCAAAGAGTGGTGGCTTCCAAATCTGGCTGACTACAGACACTTAACAAACTTTTTGAAAATATACTTTCCCGCCTTCATCCATGGATAGTTTTATTCAATATGATAAGGTATCTGTATAAGACATTTATCAAGAGACTTATGAAAATTAGATTTGAGAGAATTCAAGCCCCTTCAAAAATCTAAAAGATTTTTGTGTCTCTATCCCTTCCATTTCCCATCCGTAGTAAAACCTACATTGTATGCACAAAGATGCTTATAGTACCTTCATGCATAATTGCCAAAACTTAGAAGTAACCAAGCTATTTTTCAGTAAGTGAAAGGATAAACTGGCACATCCAGGCAATGGAATAAATAAATGCTATCAAGCCATCAAAAGTCAGGGGAGAAACTTAAATGCATATTCCTAAATGAAAGAAGCCAATCTCGAAGGGCTGTGTGTTGTATGATTCCAAGAACATGACATGCTGGGAAAGGTAGAAGGATGGCAACAGTAGAGACCTCTGGTTGTCAGAGGCTCCGAGGGAGGAAGAGACAAATAGCTGGAGCCCAGACCACTTGTGTGTATGTTAACATATCATGTGTAAATGTCCAGACCCACAGAATGTATAATGCCAAGAGTGGACCCTACTGTAAACTGTGGACCATGGGTGATAATGATGTGGCAGTGTTGGGTCATCATTTGTAACAAGTATACCCCTGTTGTGGGGCTTGCTAATAATAGGAGTGGTGTGCATATGTAGGAGATGGAGGCTAGGGAGAAATCTCTTCTTCTGCTAAATTTTGTTGTAAACCTGAAACTGCTCCAAAAACTAAGGTCTATTAAAAATGCATTGTAGGATACAATAGGAGTCAATGAATAGGCATTAATATTTCATTTTTAAGGAAAAGATAAAAATGATATTACTTTTAGTTTATTGTTTTACTTTGGTTTTTATTTATTTCTGTCATTGGTGTCAAAGTTACGTCCTTTCCTTACGTTAGAGAGAATAAATGCAGGGTTAAGGCAATTGACTATGGCCATCCTCTTCAGTATAATGAAATCATTCCTTAATATTCTAAAATAATCAGCACACACTTTAAGGAGAGCTTTCAGTAGCTCAGACAATATACCTGTAAGAAAGAGGAAGAAAAGAGCTCCTTTTTCTTGAGTCAGTTTGTTTGCAACTGTAAAATTTGGGTGAAAGATTCTCCCTGAGTCTTCCCCCACTCTCAATCAAAAGCACATACATTATTCTTAATCAATATGTGCAGAGAAAACACATCCCCCAAACTATGATATTTAAATTGTTCTTTTCTTAAAATAATGCTTTTTTAGTCACCTTGGAAAGATGTGCAAATGCAAATCTAAATCCCACAGACAGTAATGATTTGGTTGAAACAAATACTACTCCCTCAAGCTATGTTGGTTTGGGGGGAAAAATTACTCTTCTAATGGGAAGATTGCAATGGCTCTGTTCCTAAGGCAAAGAGATAGAATAAAAAAAGCCATACAGATAAGATGCTCTTATTTATAACATATAACAAGATATGTAGCAAGACACATATCTGATGACTTATCCTGCTGATCAGAGTACAAGAGAGTTTATTTTTATAATTACAACAGATGGAAAACAATAAAATTATACTTTAGGCTAATGCACTCTCACCCTTATTATCCTTTTTTTTTTTTTGCATGTGTGTCTCCCCTGAAGCTATTTTATAACAATATAAAAATTTCAGAAATATGGCACCGCAGAAGCCTGACCAGATTTCCTAATTATCTGTCATGACTCAAGACTGCAGTGAGAAATTAGCTCTCCTGGGAAAGAAAAAAAATTGATGGAACTTAAAATAATAGAAGGAAGCTTATGATGTCTCTCCTCAACAAGCTGAAAAGAAATCTATCCATTTTTAGTAGGATTGCCCTAACTAACTTTCTCATTTCTTTCATATATATATATTCCTTAAAACATAATGTGTTATCATGGAAAGATTCACTCTTGTTTCATTAATCAAATTTTATTCACCCCAATTTCCAATCCATCCTTATCTTAATTAATATACATGATACAAATTAATGTAAAAAAGGATAAGATATATGCACTTGGAGGATATATCTATATATCTATGTATGCTTAGTCCTTAGTCTTGTCCAACTCTTTACAACCCCATGGACTGTAGTCTGTCAGGATTCTTTGTTCATGGAACTCTCCAGGCAAGAATACTGGAGAGTATGTTGCCATTTTCTTCAACAGGAGATCGTCCTGACCCAGGGATCAAGCCTGCATCTCCTGCTTTGCAGGCAGTTTCCTGCATTGAAGGCAGATTTTCTACTGCTGAGCCACCAGGGAAGCTCATATCTGTATAGTTATCTATGTGTGTGTGTGTGTGTGTGTGTGTGCTAGTTGCTCAGTTATGTCCGACTCTTTGTAACCTCATGAACTATAGCCCACCATCTTTTCTGTCCATGGAATTCTCTGGGCAAGAATACTGGAGTGGGTTGTCATTTCCTTCTCCAGGGGATCCTTCTGTCCCAGGGATCAAACCTGGCTCTCCCACATTGGCAGGCAGATTCTTTACCATCTGAGCCACCATGGAATCCCCATAGTTATCTATAACCACATCTATATCTGGATATATAACAGTGTCTATTTATCTATCTATCTGTATTATCTATAACCTTGGTTCAGACAGTAAAGGATCTGCCTGTATGTGGGAGATCTGGGTTCGACCCCTGGGTTGCATGGGCAGAGGAACCTGACAAGCTACAGTCCATGAGGTCTGTAAAGAGTCAGACATGACTGAATGACTAACACTTCACTTTATTTATAACTTGTGAAGTGAAGTCGCTCAGTCATGCCCGACTCTTTACGACCCCATGGACAGTAGCCTGCACCAAGCTCCTCGGTCCATGGGATTTTCCAGGCAAGAGTACTGGAGTGGGTTGCCATTTCCTTCTCCAGGGAATCTTCCCGACCCAGGGATCAAACCCAGGTCTCCCGCATTGTGGGCAGATGCTTTATTATCTGAGCCACCAGCGAAGTCCTCTATAACTGTATCTACATTTATATTTATCAGCATACTCATTTCCTTTACCTCAGTGTTTCCCAGCCTCCCTTATACTTAGAGGTGCCCAATGAGTGAATTCTGGCCAACAGAACGCAGGCAGAAGTAATAAGCAGTACCCAAACAGCTTCCATGTGTTATTTTTCTCTCATTTTTGTCATAGTTTGGATGAATAATAACACCTGTGTGACTAAAGAAGCCACACTTTGTGACAAAACCATCAGATTTGGTCCTTCAAGACTATGTGGCTCTAAAAACTCATCCCCCAATATATATCAATGATTAGAGCCTTACCATTCAGTTCAGTTCAGTTGCTCAGTCATGTCCGACTCCTTGTGACCCCATGGACTGCAGCACGCCAGGCTCCCCTGTCCATCACCAACTCCCAGACCTTGTTCAAACTCATATCCATCGAGTTGGTGATGTCATCCGACCATCTCATCCTCTGTCATCCCCTTCTCCTCCTGCCCTCAATCTTTTGCAGCATTAGAGTCTTTTGCAATGAGTCAGTTTTCACATCAGGTGGCCAATGTATTGGAGTTTCAGCTTCAGCATCAGTCCTTCCAATGAATATTCAGGACTGATTTCCTTTAGAACGGACTGGCTGGATCTCCTTGCAGTCCAAGAGACTCTCAAGAGTCTTCTCCAATAGTTCAAAAGCATCAATTCTTTGGCGCTCAGCTTTCTTTATAGTCCAACTCTCACATCCATACATGACTACTGGAAAAACCATAGCTTTGACTAGATGGACATTGTTGGCAAAGTAATGTCTCTGCTTTTTAATATGCTGCCTAGGTTGGCCATAGCTTTTCTTCCAAGGAACAAGCATCTTTTAATTTTTTTAATTTCATGAGATGTGTATAAGAGACAGGTTATCTATGTGTGTGTGTGTGTGTGTGTGTGTGCTAGTTGCTCAGTTATGTCCGACTCTTTGTAACCTCATGAACTATAGCCCACCATCTTTTCTGTCCATGGAATTCTCTGGGCAAGAATACTGGAGTGGGTTGTCATTTCCTTCTCCAGGGGATCCTTCTGTCCCAGGGATCAAACCTGGCTCTCCCACATTGGCAGGCAGATTCTTTACCATCTGAGCCACCATGGAATCCCCATAGTTATCTATAACCACATCTATATCTGGATATATAACAGTGTCTATTTATCTATCTATCTGTATTATCTATAACCTTGGTTCAGACAGTAAAGGATCTGCCTGTATGTGGGAGATCTGGGTTCGACCCCTGGGTTGCATGGGCAGAGGAACCTGACAAGCTACAGTCCATGAGGTCTGTAAAGAGTCAGACATGACTGAATGACTAACACTTCACTTTATTTATAACTTGTGAAGTGAAGTCGCTCAGTCATGCCCGACTCTTTACGACCCCATGGACAGTAGCCTGCACCAAGCTCCTCGGTCCATGGGATTTTCCAGGCAAGAGTACTGGAGTGGGTTGCCATTTCCTTCTCCAGGGAATCTTCCCGACCCAGGGATCAAACCCAGGTCTCCCGCATTGTGGGCAGATGCTTTATTATCTGAGCCACCAGCGAAGTCCTCTATAACTGTATCTACATTTATATTTATCAGCATACTCATTTCCTTTACCTCAGTGTTTCCCAGCCTCCCTTATACTTAGAGGTGCCCAATGAGTGAATTCTGGCCAACAGAACGCAGGCAGAAGTAATAAGCAGTACCCAAACAGCTTCCATGTGTTATTTTTCTCTCATTTTTGTCATAGTTTGGATGAATAATAACACCTGTGTGACTAAAGAAGCCACACTTTGTGACAAAACCATCAGATTTGGTCCTTCAAGACTATGTGGCTCTAAAAACTCATCCCCCAATATATATCAATGATTAGAGCCTTACCATTCAGTTCAGTTCAGTTGCTCAGTCATGTCCGACTCCTTGTGACCCCATGGACTGCAGCACGCCAGGCTCCCCTGTCCATCACCAACTCCCAGACCTTGTTCAAACTCATATCCATCGAGTTGGTGATGTCATCCGACCATCTCATCCTCTGTCATCCCCTTCTCCTCCTGCCCTCAATCTTTTGCAGCATTAGAGTCTTTTGCAATGAGTCAGTTTTCACATCAGGTGGCCAATGTATTGGAGTTTCAGCTTCAGCATCAGTCCTTCCAATGAATATTCAGGACTGATTTCCTTTAGAACTGACTGGTTGGATCTCCTTGCAGTCCAAGAGACTCTCAAGAGTCTTCTCCAATAGTTCAAAAGCATCAATTCTTTGGCGCTCAGCTTTCTTTATAGTCCAACTCTCACATCCATACATGACTACTGGAAAAACCATAGCTTTGACTAGATGGACATTGTTGGCAAAGTAATGTCTCTGCTTTTTAATATGCTGCCTAGGTTGGCCATAGCTTTTCTTCCAAGGAACAAGCATCTTTTAATTTTTTTAATTTCATGGCTATAGTCACCATCTGCAGTGAGTCTGGAACCCAATAAAATAAAGTCTCTCACTGTTTCCATTGTTCCCCCATCTATTTGCCATGAAGAGATGGGACCAGACGCTATTATCTTAGTTTTTTGAGTGTTGAGTTTTAAGCCAACTTTTTCATTCTCCTCTTTCACTTTCAAGAGGCTCTTTAGTTCTTTGCTTTCTGCCGTAAGGGTAGTGTCATCTGCGTATTTGAGGTTATTGATATTTCTCCTAGCAATCTTGATTCTAGCTTTTGCTTCATCCAGCCCACCATTTTGCACAATATACCCTTACAGGAATTAGGAAAACACTTCTAATTTAAATCCCTGGAATTGTAATGTTTACTTGTATTCCATTGATGTCACCATTTATTTCACTCTAAGGAACCGTCTTCAGAGATTGATTTTTTCCCCTATGTGAACCACTCTTAAAGTCTTTATTGAATTTGTTACAGTATCACTTCTGTTTTATGTTTTGGGTTTTTGGCCACAAGGAATATGGGATCTTAACTCCCTGACAAGGAATCAAACCTGTTCCCCTGAACTGGAAGGCAATGTCTTAACCATTAGCCTGCCAGGGAAGTCCCCTCCTGTGATCTTTAGGTTGTCGAATCTTTCCATCAGTACTTGTCTTTTGTAATTCAGTGTGTGAAAAGCCAGTCTATAGAGAAGACAGTAATGTGCCAAGTGATTTTTTTTCCTCTAACCCTGGCTAACAGTGTCAGGGTTTAATGCTGGACTTCTAGGGCAGCTGGAAATATGTTTACCACTCAGCCATCAACTCCATTGTCAGAGCATGGAACGTGCTCTAATAACTGAAGTCAAACTACCTTAACCAAAAAAATTGTGTCAGTGCGGTGATCTCATGTGTCTTGAGTACACTGAAGGTCTTTATGTAAAAGCATTTGACAAGTGCTTGTCAGGTCAGATTAAATGGTACCTTGTTGCTTGCAAAAACAAACCAAAAACCATCTCTAATTAAAAAAAAAATATGCCCTCTATAAATCTAAATCACACAGGTTTCTATCAGAGTACAGAAAACCGACCCTAAACCCACTTATTATGCCTGAGGACTCCTAGATCCATAGATGGTTTAGGAATACTGGGCATGGTGGTATGAGGGTTCTCTATGAGTTGGGCTGATAAAGTATTTTTAAATTTTTCATAGACATATTCTAGAGCAGTGTTAGGTTTACATAAAAACTGAGCAGAAACCACTAAGGTTTAAAGAAATTAAGCTATTGCAAATATGCCTAAGAAACCTATACATTAATAGGTTTAGTGAGTTTTATTCCTCAGAAAATGAACTGATTTGTGAATTTTCCCTCCTGGTTCATCGTACCTGGTATCTTATTTACTTAATTTTTCCCTTTCCACTAAAACTGACAAACATTTTCACCTCACCAGTAACTACTATAAAGATAATGTTTCTGGGAGTTATCCCTCCCTGAAACAATTACAAAGAATCCAACATTCTGTGCAGTTACCTACTTTCATTACAACACTAAGCTATCCTCTCTTGATGGAGTCAGTGCTATTAGAACTCATTTCCCTGAGGTCTATTTCTCATTTTTACTTTTTCAGGAGACTCTTAGTCTCCCTTTCTAATTTAGGTTATAAACTCAGGGGAAGGGATTTTGTCTTACCTTACATCAACTAGGTGTTCAATAAACATTATTAATTATCAGTATTAAAATTCATAATGATGTCAGGCTTGGTCTAATCAATTTTAACTCAGCTAAATCTAGTTCAATTAAGTTTAATATAGGAGGTGCTGCCCTGACACTTTTTTAACCTAAATTTGCAATTTAGCTCTGCCATAGGTGCCTCATTTGTTTCTTTTTGCCTCATAAATTCCTTCTATAGGCAAAAAGTTTTCTTTGTGCTACTGCTAAGATGCACTTTATCCGATAAATGGTTTTTAAAATATTCTAACTTTCTTGCTCATTCAGAAATATTACCTACAGTTTTTCTTGTTAAAGCTGATTTTTCTCCCAGTGATTTCAAAGAAGATAACCACATAAACTCCCCTCTGGGAGTCACATTGAATATAAGAAAGTGGGGAAAAAGCAGGGTATAAGCAACTGCTCCTGTGCTTTCTAGAAAGCTCTCCAGTAGCAGAATAGAAGATGGATTGAGCTGCACAAGAATGGAGACGCTGCATTAGGAGAGCATCGAATTTCTCCAAGTTAGTGATGATTAGGGACTGTACTGAGCTCTGACAAGAAAGACAGCAATTAAGGTGCAGACAGTCACTGAGAGGGGTAAGACAAAGAGCAATTGCTGATGGGCAGCAAGTGGATTGGAAGTTGAGAGAGGAATTAAGGATGACCAAGAGGCATTTGGTTGCAGTAGGTGATATGGGAGGAGCAGCAAGTCGGGTGCGTGTGGTGGTGTGAGCAGAGAGTATAATCAGTCTAAAGAAATGAAGGTTTGCAAAGCTGGAAGCCACCTCTCCTTAGGAAAGTGTTTGTTGTTGTTACTGTTTGGTCACTAAGTCATATCTGACCCTGTGATCCCATCGACAGCAGTGTGCCAGGCTTCCCTGTCCTTTACTATCTCTTGGAGTTTGCCCAAACTCCAAACTCCAACAATGGGCTCATGTCCATTGAGTTGGTGATGCCATCCAACCGTCCTCTGTTACCCGCTTCCCATCCTGCCCTCAGTCTTTCCCAGCATCAGGGTCTTTTCCTATGAGGGAAGGATGGGAAGGATGGCAGCCCTGAAAAGGAGGGTAAGTAGAATACAGAGCAAAGAGGGTAGAAAGTGGGAATATGCAGAGTGCCCATACTTGTGGAGACAAATGAATACAAATCAAAGTATACTGAGTAAGAGTGAATGGAAAAACAGGACAGGGTGGAAAAAGTCAGATTAGATAAACCATCTGATATTTCATCATCAGAGGCTCTTGAAAAGGAGACAAGCACACACCTTTGAGCCTCTAGTGTGTTCTGTCTCTGAAGAATGAGACTAACTTACAGGACACTGTAAACAGAGGTGATATGAACAACTGAGGGGGTTTATTGAGCTGGTAGGCATTGGTACATGTCTATGGAAATTGGAGGGTAGCATTTTTTTCCGATACATGAGCCTGTATAGTGTTAAGCACTTAGAATATCACCTAAAGTGACTTTCTCTGCTGCCTCCTATCTGCCCTACATTGAGTATTTCATTGTTCCCTCCTTTATCCATTTCAGCTGTTGTCTTCTTCCTCTTTAGGCAAATATACAGTGAAGGCGCAAATGATGAAGTGTTGAAATAAACATCTGTTCAAACACATCCTGTTGAAATACAGACTAAAGCCTCAAGCATTTTTAGCTGACAAGTTCTCTGTACATATGCAGCACTTTACACTTACCAAGAAGAATTCTATGTGCTAAAAGCAGGCAAAAACGAGATCTTTAACGCTACAATGTATGAAGATTTTCCTTTGGGTTCTATAATTTCCATAATATTATAATCATGTTTGGCTACAATGTCATTGTCTAAGTTATAAGGCTTTTGATCTTCACATGGGGGTCAAAACGAAATTATTTTGATTTATTTTGCATACAACAAATAATAAAAATTTGTGATTTCCTGAAGCAATAGATCTTCAATTGGAGATGGAGTGGGTGAAAAAATTCGTAAAAGAAAATTTCGAACTAAAGATTCCACCAGGCTCATCTACAACAGAGGTAATGAATGGTTGCAGGCAGTAGTGAAGAGAGCACTCACTTGATATTGAGGGTCATGGTGTTTTACTCCTGACTCAGGAGTAAAAAAGTGAATTAATAATGCTCTTAACTCCACTATCAATATCTCTAAAGTGTGGATGCTTGATATAAGAACTCTAACATCTAAAAGGAAGTCACCTAGAGATACATGGGCCATAAAAGGTAGCTAACAGATTCTAGTTGTCCTTCTCAAATTACAATCTTAACATACTGTGATTTTAGAGCTGTTCGTCACAAGCAAATGTATTTTGGTCAACTGTACTAAAATGCATTTAAATAGCAACTTCATAGTAAACAAAAACAGTCAACTTTTTACCCTCATTTCCTAACTAAGTTCTTTCAGGGTAATAACTTTTTTTAATTGGTGTATAATTGCTTTACACTGTCTGCTGTACAACAACGTGAAGCAGCTATATGCATACATGTCGCCCCTTCCTCTTGAGCCTCCCTCCCACCCCATCCCACCCCTCCATGTCATCACAGAGCACCAGCCGCTGAGCTCCCTGTGGTGTACAACAGCTTCCCACTAGCTGTCTATTTTACATATGGTAGTGTATATATATCAGTCCTATTCTCCAAATTTCATCTCACCCCCCCTTTCCTGCCCTGTGTCACATGTTCATGGTAATAACTTTGAATGTAACGCTTTGGCAATGAAGGGAAATGATCATATTATTGAAAGGCAGGTTAAGCTTTTTTCTCCCTATAACACTGTCAGAAATGACAGTGTAGATGGTCTCATAGTTTGCTTATTGCCAACTCCAAAAACTTCAGGTCCATTCAGTTCAGTTCACTTCAGTTGCTCAGTTGTGTCCGACTCTTTGCGACCTCATGATCCTCACACGCCAGGCCTTCCTGTCCATCACCAACTCCCAGAGTTCACGCAAACTCATGTGCATCGAGTCAGTGATGCCATCCAGCCATCTCGTCCTCTGTCGTCCCCTTCTCCTCCTGCCCCCAATCCCTCCCAACATCAGGGTCTTTTCTAATGAGCCAACTCTTTGCATGAGGTGGCCAAAGTATTGGAGTTTCAGCCTCTGCATCAGTCTTTCCAATGAACACCCAGGAATGATCTCCTTTAAGATGGACTGATTGGATCTCCTTGCAGTCCAAGGGACTCTCAAGAGTCTTCTCTTACACCACAGTTCAAAAGCATCAGTTCTTCGACACTCAACTTTCTTCACAGTCCAACTCTCACATCCATACATGACCACTGGAAAAACCATAGCCTTGACTAGATGGACCTTTGTTGGCAAAGTAATATCTCTACTTTGAATATGCCATCTAGGTTGGTCATAACTTTCCTTCCAAGGCGTAAGCGTCTGTGAATTTCATGGCTGCAATCACCATCTGCAGTGATTTTGGAGCCCCCCAAAATAAAGTCGGACACTGTTTCCACTGTTTCCCCATCTATCAGGTCCATTACTAAATACAGTAAAATTTAAAGTAAAAAAATTCCAAAAACATACTCATACATCCATTAACATTTATGTTATGGGGACACACAATGTGTGAGTTTTTGAATAAGACATAGGCTAGACATAGTGTTTTAAAACGGTCTTCAAACAATGGCTGGCACAGGGCATTTTGTATGGCATAAACACCTATTAAATTGATTGAGATCAATTGAAATCAGGGAACCTAGTTCTAAAGGCAGTAGAAGCTTTGGGTTGACAAGACCATTACACCTTTAAAGTTCAAAGAGAAATTACAGGTGAATGTGTTAAGGTTGATTGGTGGAGCAAAGTTGCATGTTAGTAAACAAAGAAAAAAGAAAAGTTAATAACAACTGAAAAGTAAAATCAAAGATAATGCCTTGACCTGAGCTTACAGAGGCTGTGAGACTCAGCAGTGATGTTTTTCACTTCATCCATAACACATGCTGTTCTTCTCTGGTCCTGAAAATAGCATGTGACCTATGAAGCATCCTATTAGCTGTTTCAGAAAAGCACATTTTCTTCTGAAAAGAAATCAGTTTAAGAATCAAAGAAACAAGTACAAACACAAAGCCAACACACTGGGGCCCACGTTGGGCACTCATTCAAAATGTCATGTCATTCGAACATGTCTCCCATTTTTAATGGTGCTTCACTTGGGTCTAATCACATTCAGACCCTGCTGGGTTGCATGCCATTAGATGCTTTAAAAATGTATAGCCAAGACACAACTAAAATAAAAAACCCACACAAGCCAGCAGCTGAAGCACAGAAAGAAGAGGCCTCTGGGATTTTATTTCATCCAGAGCAACCGACTTACAAGGTCATCTCCGACTTCTTACCCACCTGTGCTTCGTTCCCCCATCGTTAATTAACAGTCATCATTAGAAATGATTGAGAGCCTCAGGGTGTCATATTTATTTTCTTTACATTTAGGAGCCAGTTTTAGGAAACTAGACCAATAGTTCTTATTGTCTTCTTTCCTTTTTTATTACAACATGAACATCACTGGGAAGATATTCCCAAACATATGCCTGCGTGTCTGCTAAGTTTCTTCAGTTGTGTCCAACTCTGAGACCCCATGGACTATAGTCCACCAGGCTCCTCTGTCCATGGGAGTGTCTCCAGGCAAGAGTACTGGAGTGGGTTGCCATGCCCTCCTCCAGGGGATCTTCCCAACCCAAGGCTCAAACCTATGTCTCTTACATCTCCTGCATTGGTAGGCAGGTTTTTTTTTTTTTTTTTTAATCACTAGCACCATCTGGGAAGCCCTCCCAAACATATATTTCTACCAAAATGTAAGCCACGTTATTTCTGTATTTTCTAGGAAAGCCATTGTTCAGAAAAGTTTCACATGAAAAGATGATACAAAACTTTTTCCCCAAATATTTCAAATTGTGAATTTTCTTGTTCTGATCATTTTAGCTTTGTAGAAGGTCATATTAAATTGTATGTGCACATCAAATGGTATTATGTATCTTTAGGCAAGTACATAAGAATAACTGGTCCTTTGATTATTTTTCCGTGAAGTTTGAACATTTGCTCATGAAGCCTTTGCTATATTTTATTTTTTATTGTTGACATTCAAATGGAATTGAACCAAGAGTGTTCTGGTCGGAAGATGGATAAAGATAAAACTGATAGAAGCCAAAGGAGATTGTGACAGTGTGTGACAATCTCCCAGTGTGGCTGCCTCCTCATCCCAGCTGTCTGGGTGACGTAATCAGAAACAAAGTGCATGTTATGAAAAACGACTTGGGGTAAATGTAGCTCACAAGGGAGATTACACTTTTCTTCTCTTTTGCTTTCTCAAAAAACACTTTTGTCTTGAATCGCCTTAATTATTAGCTGACTCTCAGAAGTAAGAAGGAAACCCAGACACACCTCTACTCATCAAGTCTGGCTGGCAGAGCTAAGAGGTGGCCACATGAGGTGTGATTTGCCTAATCCCAGAACAACTACACATTAACATGTTTCACCCTGAATAACTCTATGTGACATGAAATAGAAAGAACATATTGGAGATGCAGGCAGTTCTTCCTAAAGCAAATTAAAATGGCAGCAGTTTCAAAAACACTCTTGGAGGAGGCTGCTTTTCATTCACAAGCTGATCTGTGCCATGGACAAAATCATCAGATGTCAAGAACAGAACTGTGGCCCAGGAGGTGAGGTGGAGACTGGAGTCCAGAGCTGTTGGGCCGAGCAGATGCAGAAGCTAAGGAGACACTAAAGATCTGTGAGCGCCAGATGGGCACATCAGGGGCTGGTGAGAGCTACTAAGAGACCATGTCAGAGGAGCAGAATTTCAGCACATCAAAGGGACCACTGAACAGTGGACCCTGAGATGACCAGTGCTGAGGTCACAACAAACACAGTGAATGGACATCATTTTCCAGCCTCAGTTCCAAGTGGGAATCCCACCAAATGGCAACAAACATCCCTCAATCAGACCAACAACCATTGAATAACATCCTTCCAACATCCTAAGCAGCATAACCTTAAGACGATAGAATGGTATGATATGTGTAATAGCAGGGCCCCCTGACTATCTTCTTGCAGCCGAGCCCTCTTTCCCGGGCAAATCCCAGGTTCAGGTGTGGAGAGCCCACAGGATCAGGCTGTTAGTTATAAAGCTCTGTGAATAAGCTACCGATGACTAGATTTGACAGCAAGTTGACTCCTGCTTGAGGACCAAACTCTAAGAGAACAAGGGGTGCTCAGACTTGACTTCACAAGTTAACATTTTAGGACTGTGTTTAAACATTATTTTCCCCAATACCGCGGGTGACGGTCAGTGGTGAAGCATTAATGCTGGCCCTAAATGACGCCTTACCTTTATTCAGCCCAACTTTTTCACTCAGAGGTCTCCTGTTTCAAGGGCTGCTGAGCTGTTCATCTCCTTCCCAGCCACCTCTGATGTCCCTTTCTGACCTGAGAATGAGCATAAACCTTATTCAATTGCCACCTCTGTGGCTTTAGCAGTGTAGGATGGGAAGCCAAGGTACTGGCCTTAGATGAGCGGTTTTCACCTGGAGGTGGGATCAGAATCACCTGGAAGGCATCTGAAAGGTCAGTGCTGGGCTCCATTCAGGCCATGTCTGAGTTTGTACGTCTGGGTGGGGCCAAAGCATGTGTATTTCTCACAAATCCCAGGTCATGTTGATGGTTCTGTCTTATAAGATCATTCAGACTATAGTTGTCTCCCGTGGTTCCAAATAGGAAAAGGAGTACGTCAAGGCTGTATATTGTCACCCTGCTTATTTAACTTATATGGAGAATACGTCATGAGAAATGCTGGACTGGAAGAAATACAAGCTGGAATCAAGATTGCTGNACAGAGGATGAGATGGCTGGATGGCATCACTGACTCGATGGGCATGAGTCTGAGTGAACTCCGGGAGTTGGTGATGGACAGGGAGGCCTGGCGTGCTGTGATTCATGAGGTAGCAGAGTCAGACATGACTGAGTGACCGAACTGAACTGAACTGTACTCCTCTCTATATTAGGTAACAATATCATTCTAGAGCTGAGAAGGTTGTAGAAAATAGGTAGTTCAAACATCTCCTTTTAGAGGAAACTATGTCCCAGAAAGGTTAAAGGATGTGACCAACACCACAATCCAGGGTGCCTGATGTCTGGTTCAGAGAGGCTTTCATGGTATTATCCTCATGGCCTTTAATGTTTCAATGAACTTTAATCCTGCCATTTCTCCTTAATTTACATTGGTTACATAAAACATTATGAGAGGCTTTAAAAACAATATGATTCCTCCATGCGAAGCACCAAATTAAGGATCAGACTCCTGTTTATAATGATCATCTTTAATTTTTGAAGAGACATTTTTCCTTTTTATATGAATTGGACTATTCTTGAGTATTTGCGTTAGTCGCTCAGTTGTGTCTGACACTTTGTGACCCCAAGGACTGCAACTGACCAGGCTCCTCTGTCCATGGAATTCTCCAGGCAAGAATGCTGGAGTGGGTAGCCAGTCCTTTCTCCAGGGGATCTTCCTGACCCAGGGATAGAACCCAGGTTTCCGGCACTGCAGGCACATTCTTAACCATCTGAGCCATCAGGAAAGCCCTTTGAGTATTTAGAAGACACTAAAACCTTTGAATTTATTGGGTCTGCTGGAATAAGGTTTAGAATTCTGTTTGTTTTCTGGTCAGTAGCTTATACGTTCAATTTCAACACGACAAAAGCTAGTACCTTCCTGAATAAAACTCTGACACAACATATTTATCTCTCCCATTGTTGAAGTTCAAGTATACTTTTGTGACGTCTCTGAGTCGTTCCCTGTGTGTGTGTGATTGTGTGTGTGCGTGTGTTTGCATTTGTGCTCGTGGAGGTCGCAGAGGAGCCAGAGGGATACAGCGATGCTGTCTCTTTTGTGGCGTCATTTTCATGTTGCAGTTGACTATTCCTGACAGACATTATTTCAAAGCTATATCAATTTTTCCAAGACAGAGATCGTTCTTTGGTTGTATTTGCAAACAGAATTTGAGCAAGATGTGGTAGTGAACAATGGATCACTTATAATTACAAATTCTAATTGTAGGGAAAAATGTCTAATGACCATCACTGACCTGAAACCAAGGTACAAATAGGGACAGTCTTCACGTGTCGTATTCCAGATGACTGAGAAAGACTTCCAGGGAGCTGTTCTTGGGACGATATGGGTTTTCCAGGAAAAAGTTTGAAATCGTGAATTTTTGTTTGGTTTTAGTGTTTTGGGCTTTGTTATTCTCATTGCTAATCCTCTAAAGTTGGATCTGTCCCCACTATAACAGAGCAATAGGACAGAAGCATCTTGTCATGCTAGGTGAAAAGCTGGGACAGGAGATGTGAGAAACGCAGGCAGCAGGAGCTCTTCAGAAAACACCTCTCCTGGGATGGCGGCAGGTGTTTCGTCCAGGATCTTAATACTTCCTTAGAGTTGCCAATTATTTTCAGTCCATCCAAACCACTAGCATCCTTAGGTACCTGGCAACTGTGAATAATATTCATTGGAGGTTGTCTGCAGTTACAGGGATTCAGATGCTAATTCCTGAAGCTGCCTCTCTTGCACAAAAATTTTCTTAAAAAGCAGCATGTGGACCTCACATGCTTTGTGATGCTACAGATTTTTAAATTTGGGCTTCTAAGAAACAGAGGGCTGCAAACATTCTTCTTTACAGTGGAACTTCAGTGTGCAATTCATGGTGAACGACCTTGACCGCCAAAGACAAAATCTATAGTCAGTTAGATTTCACATCTCTGAAATTGTTGGTGGGAACAGCTCTGGAATAATGGAAAGAACCTCGAGATATCATCTGGTTACAGACACCTTAGCTTATGAAAATGGTATTTAAATAATCTGGGGCACATGTTCATTTTCCTTTTGAAAGATTAGAAAAAGAATCGGTTCTGAGTTAGCTCTCTTTTAATAACTAACAAAATTAATATATTGGATGCACGTTGACCCTTGCCCCAGGAAGCTTATCATTTAGAAGGAGAATCAGCCATGTAAGTAACTATTAAGTACTGATAATAATTTAAATAAATAGACCAGTAAAAATAAAGTAAAAATGCTGTGGAAGAAGAGGTAAGGGTGATGAAATTTACCCAGGCATACTGGAGGAAGCTGTTAAAAGAAAGGTAGCATTTAAGCTGAATCTTTAAGGATGAAACTTTCTTTGGGAGGTAAGGAGAGTTCTGGGATAGCCACCAAGAGCTCAGAATGTGTACAAATATGTCTGGGAAAATGGTGAATGTAAGCAGAGTGAAGAACTAAGGAGGGGGAAGAAGCGAGACTAAATGTATTGGAAAGGCCAGGTGGAACAAGACTTTGAATTCTATGGTAAAGAGTCTGAAATATATTCTTCAGGCAGTTTCAGCCCATTGAAGGTTTTGGGCATAGGTGCTTCGTGTGCTGAGTTGCTCCAGTCACGTCTGACTCTTTGCAACCCCATCCACTGTAGCCTGCCAGGTTCCTCTATCCATCGAATTCTCCAGGCAAGAATACTGGAGTGGGTTGCCATGCCCTCCTCCAGGGCCTCTTTCCAACCCAGGGATTGAACCCCCATCTCTTATATCTCCTGCACTGGCAGGTGGGTTCTTCACTAGTAGCACCACATGGAGTTTGGTGCTAAGGGACTCCCTGACCCACCTCTTACTAACTGGCTCTCTTTCTACTATCCTCCCATGTGCCTTCCTGCTGTTGCATGAGCCCACCGAGCCTGCTCCAACCTCTGTGTCTTTGAACTTGCTGTTCCTTCTTTCAGGACATCTCTTTTCCCAGGTATTGACATGACCTCCTCTTATTCTGTCCTGTCTTTCATTTCTCTGTGCAAATGCCACTTGGTCAGTCAAGCTTCCCTTTTTGAGTCTAACAGAGCAAATCACCTCACTTGGATTCCCAACTTTCTTTTTTGCTACATTTTTTTTACTGGATATGTCACCATGGAGCACACATTATATGGCACCTCCCTCCTCCACTCAGCATGAGGGCAAGGATTCTTTTTTTCCTTCCTGCTTTATTTACTGTCTGACACACATCTTGGAGCACACGGGAGGCTCAAGAAAAACTTGTTGAGTGAATGGAGAAAAGATAGAGAAGGAACATGGCTTGGTCTGCTCCATAACAGTCTGTTCCATATTTGTTAGCTGCCATAACAAATACTAAAGACCAAGCAGCTGAAAAAAACATTTCCTCATATTTCTGGGGGTCTGAGATGTGGGTGCCCACCTCCACAGGCTCTGGTGAGAGCTCTCTGCTAGGCTGTCCTCTTGAAGGGTCTTCATGGGACAGGGAGACAAAGAGAGGAAGAAGCACTCTCAAGTCTCCAAGAAGGACCCTAATCCTACTCTCATGACCTCCTGTAAAGTGTAAAGCTAGTACTTCCTAGGTCCCTGCCTCCAAATACCATCACCTGGGGGTTGGGGCTTCAGTGTATGAATCTGGTGGGAACAGAAGCATTCAGTCCACAGCAGAGCAATTAGAGAGTAAAGAGGGGAAATGAATGGGATGCTTTCTGTCTTCAAGGGAGGAAATACTTCTTGGCAGTGGCCCCTCCCCACCCCACCTCAGCTCCCAGCAATCCCTGAAACTGACTGTCCCAGAGGGAAAGTGGGAATGACTACAACAAAAGGATGATTGTAACAGGTCAGAAATTAAAATGCCTTTTAGATGGAGTAAAGATGGGCATGTAATGAAGGAGGCATAGAGGGCAAACTGGAAATAAATAGAGGTCACAGAGACAAAGGGCTTCCGTGGCGTGGCTCAGTGGTAAAGAATTCGCCTGCTAATGCAGAAGATGGAGGTTTGATCTCTGGGTCAGGAAGATTCCGTGGAGAAAGAAATGGCAACAAAGTCCTATATTCTTACCTGGGAAATCCCATGGACAGAGAAGCCTGGTGGCCTACAGTCCATGGGGTCACAGAGAGTCAGACATGACTTAGTGACCAAACAACAACAATGGAGACAAAATCCCTACACTGTTCCAACACCACTGCTTTGAATGGATGAGAGACAGGAAGATAAAGAAGAAAAGAAACTCTGTGCAGGAACGCATTGCGGTGAGGCCTGGTCAGGCTTCCTTCACCACCGTGAACTAGATGCAGAACACAGCCCTTGGCATGCTTCCTGGTGTGGGAGCTGACGCTGCGGGGAGGGGCGCTGTAGGATGTCCTTCAGGCCCAGGTGAGAACCTGTACAAAGGTCAGAAGTGAGTGTACAGACTAGAGAGAATTCTTTTTCCTCAGAAGCATCCATGTTGAACAAAAACTAGCCCAGCTGTGCTTCCCGCTTCACAGAAAAACATGGAAAAACAGTAAAAACCTATAAAACTATGTAACTTTATAAGTATAAAAAGGCAACTGGGTCAAAATACAGGGGCCGTCTACCTATTAATAAACAAGAGGAATTCAGTTCTCTGAAAGATACTGAATAGAAGCAGAAAATATAGATTAATTCAGAGGCAAGCTCTGAAGAAAACTGCAAACATATGTCAATTCTACTACTTTGTTATCTTAAGGAAAAAAAAATATATTTAAGATTTGAAAGAGAAGACAAACAAGATGGTGAAACTGAAATGGGAGAGATACCACCACAGAAAAAAAAGATAGATGGAGGAAATGATTATGGATGTGGGTGATACCAAGAATTTACAAGAAAAAGATAGTGTGTGAGAGACATGGGAAATAAAACAGCCCCAACCTATGTGAAAAGGAATGTATGGAATTATAAAAATGTCATTTTTAAAAGAATGGAAGGAATAAAATGAATAGAGAGAAGCATATGTAGACACAGTAGAGAGGTGAGTTGCCTGTGGTTCCTAGGGGACCACGACACATCCCCTCCACATATCAACACCCAGCACTGCGGCTGCCACCATGTTGCCTTTTGACCTCCTCTTTCTTGGAAGAGTTTCTCTAGCCACTCATCACAGAGTCACTAACTCCTTATTCCTTCTGCTTCAGGAACTGTATTTTATCCACGGGATGTTCAAGTATGCATAGAATCTCTGATGAGATAAGACAGAAGATATGTAACGTTTTATTACCCTAGATTCACTACTTACATGTTAAATTAAAAATTAAGAGCTCCAGGTGGGCTTGTTTTATCAAAAAATATATAACCAATGCTAGCATTCATTCAATGTTTAGAATAGTGATCCTGACTTTATACAGAACTAGAAACCTACTCTTTGTCTAATGAAAATGACTAGGAGACATTAATGGGACTCCATTTCCTTCAGCCTGCAGGAAGACGAGCAGGGAAGCTTGATCGTGGTGTTCAAACTATTTCTGGACTTGATCACTTTTATTTTCTCCTTTAAGTTTCACTTTGGGCCACCTGTCTGACTTGAGTAACTTTTAGACTTTGAAAAATGATATCGTGATCCTTGGAGTAGAAGCCATGACAGAAACGAGAGCAACGGGTCATTCTCAAATTCGCAAGGAAGGTAACGTTTCAGGGTCATCCTGGACTTTGAGCACAGGTGTCGCCTTGACCTCTGATAGCTAGTGACAGCCCCTCATCCAGCTCGGAGAAGAAGACCTGTGGACTCCAGCTGCTGCCTGTCCCTGTGATGATGCTGGCATGGTCTGGAGCCACTAGCGCCATCACATGGTCTGCATTCCTTGTTTATCAAATGACTTGTATCAAGGGCCTAGGTAGTTTATCCTTATGGATCCTGTTGCAGAAGGAAATGGCAAACCACTCCAGGATTCTTGCCTAGAGAATCCCGTGGACAGAGGAACCTGGTGAGCTGCCATAGGGTCACATAGAGTCAGAGATGACTGAAGCGATGCAGCAGCAGCATGGACCCTGTTATAACAGCTGTAAGTCTCTGACAAAGCAAAACCAGGATGGACAACAGACAACGTTCAGACGTGCACCTGAGTGCGTGATGTGCAGAAGGACCACTCCCTCAGCGCTTCCCGGAATGGCTCATACAGCCCAGCCCAGCACAGCACTGCAAACTGAGCCCAGCATAGCTGTTTTCTGTGGAACTCCACTCTACTTGGAGCACAGGTAGTCTTCCGTAATGTACAAAGGCAGTCCCGTGGGCACCCAAACAGAGAGATTCTTGTTGAGGTAAATACATTTATATTTGTTGCACATTCTGTGAAACAGATGTTTATGCAATTTTAGTATAATAGTCTGTGGTTTTGTTAGTCTCATATTTTCCCTTTTTGGTTGTTTTTTGTCGCTATGTCTGACTCTCTTGTGACCCCATGAACTATAGCCCTCCAGGCTCCTCTGTCCATGGAATTTCCCAGGTAAGGATACTGAAGTGGGTTGCTGATTCCTTCTCCAGGGGAATATTCCCAACCTAGGAATCGAACCCTCATCCCCTGCATTGCAGGCAGATTCTTTAATAGATAGCCACCTAGGAAGCCCATTTTCCCTTTATATCCTGCACAAAAGAGAAGTGGATTAATGCAGTGAACTTTTCCTAAGACTCCCAAGCTGTACATATCAAACGGAAAGTGAAGTGGAAGTCTCCACCCAGGAAATGTTAAGTCTCGACAGAATCTATTACATAGTAAATGTATATATTGAGTCAGGGAACAGGTGAAGTACATGGGATCAGAGGAATCATATCGACACAATGTCCTTCTATATAGCTTTATTACAAAGGACATAAATGTGGTTAACAGTTGCTTTTCTCCTTGGATTTTATTGCAACATTATCACTGATAAGTAGCACACACTGCATTTTCAACATAACCCTTTAGGTTTCTAAAATAGTCAAGGGCATTAATCACTTTACCTCCATGGACTGTAGCCCACCAGGCTCTTCTGCTGTGGGATTTTCCAGGAAAGAATACTGGAGTGGGTGGCTGTTTCCTCCAGGGGATATTCCCAACCCTGATATCAAACCCACATCTCTGGTATCTTTATTAGGCAGACAGATTCTTTACCACTGAGCCACCTGGGAAGGCCATAACTACAGAGATTTCCTCCTAAATGAGTTTAAAAAAAATTAAAGAACTGTTTTATCCAAACAAAATAAAAAACACTTAAGAATATCCCTCCCGTCTCCTAGCAACAAAAGATGATAAAGACAAAGACAAGGATAGAAGAAACTAAACAGAACAAAGCAAAATTGCTTGTCTATTTTCATCTAGGGGACCTCTGATTTCCTGGAATATACAGGTGAAATCAAACAGCTGTCTGGATTGAATCCTCTTAATATTTCCTAAACTTTGTTCTGTAGAACCAAAATGCATCTTGAAATATTAATAGGTGTGTTATGAGAAAGGATGTTCCATGTCCCAGTACATTTGGAAATGCTTTCTGCTATTTCTCCTCTTGGAGACAGTTCAGTTCAGTTGCTCAGTTGTGCCTGACTCTTTGAGTCCCCATGGCAGCACGCCAGGGTTCCCTGTCCATCACCAACTCCTGGAGCTTACTCAAATTCATGTCCATCAACTTGGTGATGCCATCCAATCATCTCATCCTCTGTCATCCTCTTCACCTCCTGCCCTCAATCTTTCCCAGCATCAGAGTCTTTTCCAATAAGTCAGTTCTTCACTTCAGGTGCCCAATGTATTGGAGTTTCAGCTTCAGTATCAGTCCTTCCAATGAATATTCAGTACTGATTTTATTTAGGATTGACTAGTTGGATCTCCTTGCTGTCCAAGGAACTCTCAAGAGTCTTCTCCTATCATAGTTCAAAAGCATCAATTTTTCAGCTTTCAGCTTTCTTTATAATCCAATTCTCATTCATTTACAACTACTGGATAAAAACATAGCTTTAACTAGATGGACCTTTGTTGGCAAAGTAATGTCTGTGCTTTTTAATATGCTGTCTAATTTGGTCATAGCTTTTCTTCCAAGGAGCAAGCATCTTTTAATTTCATGGCTGCAGTCACCATCTGCAGTGATTTTGGAGCCCAAGAAAATAAAGTCTGTCACTGTTTCCATTGTTTCCCCATCTATTTGCCATGAAGTGATGGGACCAGATGCCATGATCTTCATTTTCTGAATGTTGAATTTTCAGCCAACTTTTTCACTCTCCTCTTTCACTTTCATTAAGAAGTGCTTTAGTTCCTCTTCACTTTCTGCCATAAGGGTAGTGTCATCTGCATATCTGAGGTTATTGATATTTCTCCTGGCAAGCTTGATTCCAGCATGTGTTTCATCCAGCCTGACATTTTGCATGATGTACTTTGCATATAAGTTAAATAAGCAGGATGACAATATACAGCCTTGACGTACTCCTTTCCCAATTTGGAACCAGCTTATTGTTCCATGTACAGTTCTAACTGTTGCTTCTTGACCTGCATACCGATTTCTCAGGAGGCAGGTCGGTTGGCCTGGTATTCCCATCTTGAAGAATTTTCCACATTTTTTGTGATCCACAGTCAAAGGCTTTGGCATAGGCAATAAAGCAAAAGTAGATGTTATTCTGGAACTCTCTCGCTTTTGTTGATGATCCAGTGGATGTTGGATCCACCTCTGCCTTTTCTAAATTCAACTTGAACATCTGGAAGTTCACGATTCACATACTGTTGAAGTCTGGCTTGGAGAATTTTGAGCATTACTTTGCTAGTGTGTGAGATGAGAGCAGTTGTGTGATAATTTGAACATTCTTTGGCATTGCCTTTCTTTGGGAACGGAATGAAAACTGACCTTTTCCAGTCCTGTGGCCACTTCTGAGTTTTCCAGATTTGCTGGTATATTGAGTGTAGCACTTTCACACCATCATCTTTTAGGATTTGAAATAGCTCAACTGGAATTCCATCTGCGAAGTCCTAAATAAATATGTTTTTATCTGTTGAACTCAGATTTACCAACCTGTATTTTACCATGGAAACACACTCTCTCTTTATATAAAAGGTCTAGCTTATATGAGTGAGTACAAATCTGATTGAAAGGTGGGGAACTTAGATTTCTTTAAACCATTGCTTATTATTTCTACATGTCTTAAAATTGCCTACTAGATAACAATAAAAAGACCACACATAACCAATTCCCTTACACTAGGAATGTTCCTTATCTGCTTATTTATGTCAAACTCAGTGCTGAAGTAATGATTTCATGACAGTCAACTTTTTTGTGCTGAAGTGCTGCTAAAGTTTAAAGACAAGTATTTTTTTTCCTAATAACATCTCTAGTGGCATTTTTATTTTTCCTGTGCTTCCCTGGTTCCCAGAATATGGCCTTCATCTCTTTCTGTCTTTTGATGATTATGGGCATGAAGAGACTTAGATAAGGAGGGGAAAAGATAATTGTCCCGGGCCACAGAAATAAGGAGTGACTAAGCGTATAGAGAAGATTATACATCTTGAAATCTAGTTTCCCTTCGTGCAATCATGACTGCTGCCATGACCACGCCATGAAGTAAGGAGGCTCTCTGATTTCTGAAACTAGTTAATAACAAAACAAAGCTCAAAGGAAAATAAAATTAAAAATAACCTTATCCCTCCCACGTTACTCTATTCCTGGCTAAATATATTTGACACTATCAATTTGCATTCATTATATTTGATTTTTCTACCTGCGCCCTATCATGTAGATGTTGCCTACTTAAGAACTTAGTCCATGCCCATAGCAGCACTATGCCCATAGTAGCCTGGGGTGCCTTGTGTTCTGAAAATGTCATCACACCTAAAATCACATTGACTGTGTTATGCACAAACACCACACAGACAAAATGCCAACAGAGAGAAATATCTTGAGAATGGTTGATAATTTTTGCTTATTTCTTGTTTGTTCATGTATGTTAATGTTTTGTTTCGAATGTAAGATTGAGTTGGAAGAAGGAGTCTGTACTTCTCAAAGCTCAGCATTTAAGCAGATTAGATACTGGGGGATGCTTTTTGCTTCCTTGTGAGGAAAACTGAATATTTCCAACCTCCATTACTTGATAAATATTTCCCTGGCATATGATTGTTCTTTTTTTAAGAAAGAATTAGTGTAAGTAAGTTAGCAAATACCCTATGAGGTGCTGTCCAAACAAAAGCTGGAGATTCTTCACATGAAATATTATGGAGGATGTAGAATGAGGCTGGTTGGCTGAGAGGTGAGAGTCATCAGGGTAGTGGAATTCTTTCCCTCTGAGGCAAAGAAACGTAGGTTTTGAGGATATTTGCCTTAAGGCTTCCCAATCTCTCCTCTTACTCATGATCTACACTGGAAGTATGTCCCCTTCTCAGGAAATCACGATTCCTATATTTTTCCTACATTTCTGCTTCAATCGTACACAGAAGTGGCTCTTGGCTGGTTTATCAATGGTCATTTATTTGCTTGTAAGAAATACTGACCTTGTAGTCCATGCCTCTCAGGCAATTTTTTTTTTTTTTTGTTTTGCTGGTTTTTGCTCTGGGAGATTGGGTCTTCTCGAGCTCTTACCTGAAACTTCTGCTTTTCCCAGATTACTGCTAACTAAACCTGTAGACTTGGGCTTCCCTGGTGGTTCAGTGGTAAAAATATCTGCCTGGCAACGCAGAAGATGCAAAAGATGTTGGTTTGATCCCTGGGCCGGGATAAACCCTTGGGGTGGGAAATGGTATCCCACTCCAGTATTCTTGCTTGGAAAATTTCATGGACAGAGGAGCCTGGAGGTCTACAGTCAATGGGGTTGCAAAGAGTCGGATATGACTGAGCATGAGAATCTATGTACCTAGTCCAGGGAAAGTTGAGCACCTTCAAGAGATGAACACAAATTACTTTTAGTCAGCCTGGAGAGTAAGAGGCTTACCAGTCACCTTGAATGTTAGGAATCCAGCCCAGCCTCCAATTCCAGGAAAACCAAGAAAAACAGAAATAAAAACAAAAATAAACCTGAACACTTTGATTCATTGGCAGAGTGTCTGGCACTGAGAAAAAAAAAGTTGTGAACAAAAAGAAAAATGCACAAACAAACTTTAAAACTGCTCCAAATCTTTCCAAATAGTTGCTTTAAGAAAATAGATATGGCACTCACATAAACATGCACAGCACTTCAAAATAACTGAGTCAAATTGATTCACCATAATGAAGTAAAATGGCCCTCCTAGACTATTTCCAATGAAGAAAATTCCATTTATTTTGATGGGTTACTTTTTAGATATTTCTTACCTTTAAAAGAAATAACCCTATTTAGTTGCCAAGTGTATGACATTAATTAGCTACCCCTTATGTAGAAATTCTGCTTATTTATAGATCTCCCAAATAGTGACCAATGTTTTAAATAGTTTACTCTCTGAGTTCCAAGTTTTCTATCATTTTTTGTTGTTCAGTCACTAAGTCAAGTCTGACTCTCTGAGACCTCATGGTCTATTGCATGCCAGCTTTCCCGTCCTTCACCATCTCTGAGAGTTTGCCCAAACTCATGTCCATTGGGTCGATGATGCCATCCAACTACTTCATCCTCTGTCATCCCCTTCCCCTCCTGCCTTCAATCTTTTCCAGGATCGGGGTCTTTTCCAAGGAGTCAGCTCTTCACATCAAGTGGCCAAAATATGTGAGCTTCAGTTTCAGCATAAGTCCTTCCAATGAATATTCAGGTTTGATCTCCTTTAGGAATGACTGGTTTGATCTCTTTCTGTCCAAGGGACCCTCAAGAGTCTTCTCCAGCACCACTATTTGAAAGCATCAATTCTTTGGTGCTCAGCCTTCTTTATGGTCCAAACTTCACATCTGTACATGACTACTGGAAAAACAATAGTTTTGACTACATGGACCTTTGGCTGCAAAGTGATTTCTATAATGGCCATACTTCTATATCCCTGAAGGAAAGAAGAACAAGGAAAAGGTCTGAACAGTGAAGTTCTAGATTATACCACATCTTGAGGAGAAAGAACTAGTCATTTCCAAATCAGTGAGATGAGAATGATCTTAAGAACCACAGTGTAAATCTCTGGGTTAGTTTCTAAGTTCTTGTGGTTGGAATCTTTCAAAGTAGCAAGGGGTACTGAAAGATAATTGATCAAAAGGAAGGAATGAGAGCCCAGTCCCCTACATGGCTGGGTCAGTAAATATGTAGATGCATCAGGCTGAAGTGGATTATATGTGGAAGTATCAGGCTGAAGTGAATGCCTGTGATTTCTGTACTTAGTCAGTTGCGAATCCCCAGCACCTGACACCTGGAAACGAGGAGGAAAACAAAGACTCGTGAAATGCCCCAGTCAGTCCTGAAATGCCGTGTTGCCCTTGGAGTTGCTCATGAGCCTTTCTAGACAGAAAAGCCCATCATTTAAAAGAGCATTACTTCATAATGGAGTCTATTCAACCCTCCGCAGCAGGGTAAAGAGCACAATATTAGCGCCATATCATTTTTTCCCATTGTCTATGAAACATTTGAAGTGGAAATGGCTTCTTTCAACACCAAGAGACCATGTGGGAACTGACCTGCTCAGCAGATGAGCTGACAGGCACGGTGGGGAATTTCATTACACCTTAGTATTTGAGTGGCAGGAACAGCTCACTCTAGGCCCAGAGAGTGGCAAGAGCTCAGAATTGAGTCTGTAAATGTTAATCAATATTTCGGGCCTATTAAGTAAAGAAAGGTATTGTGAAAATCAAAGGACTAATGGCCAGTTTGGTTCTGTGAAGGTCTGTTCAGCTGTCAAAAGCATAAGATCCAGGACAAGAGAATATACTTTAACAAAATTCTTTCAAATTTATATAAAACATAATGTCTTTGTTCTACCAAAATACATATAATATCAGTGCCTTAAAATAGTCAAACAAGTTAAACAGGAATATATGCATCTTTCCAAAAACAGTGGAAATGAATATCTTTTAAGCATAAAATACTGTCTAGAAGTGACTTTTTTAATCATTTAAAATTTTAGCAAAGAAGCCATAGTATAATATTCATATTATACTACTGCCCCCCAAAACAACAACAATATTCAGGCACATGTGAGACTTAAATGTAAAACACAAAAGCATTAAAGGAAAATATATTCCTGAAGTTGGGGATGCTTTCTTAATGTAGATATAAAATTGAATCCATGAAGAAAGAACAAATTGTGAATAAATAAAAATCAGAAAGAAATTTCTGAAAAAAGAAGTTGTCATAAAACTAAAAACATGCATTATTACAAAAGAAAATATTTATAAATTTTGGGACAAATTAAACCCAAAGATATATAAGCAGTTCTAATAAATCAAAAAGAAATAAAATTTCCTTTAAATTAGAAAAAAGGCAAAGAAGTAAGCAATTAGGTCATGTGGGGAAATAAATATATACACATAAGAAATTACCTCCTCATAAATAATTAGAAATTTATTTTAACAAAGAATATCACTTATATTAATTAAACAAACATAGATAATTGGTAATATCCATTATTGGCAAGAATATGAAGAAATAAATAATCATAAATATTCATGCAAATGTAATTGACATTGACCTGGAGGACCATTGGAATTTAAAATGGCCATAATTTTCCTATTAACAGTTTCACTCCTAGGAATCAATCTGCATACAAATGAACAAAATTTTAAAAAGCTAAAGAAATATTTATTGAATGGAAACTATGTGCTAGGCATGTTTCTAGAGAAGATGTATACAGAAGAGATATAGCAGAAATAAAACAGAAAACAATCTCTGTTACTGCCTAGATGGAGTAGGCAGTAAACAAGGAAAATAAGACATTAGTATGTACATGAGTACATTAGTATGTACATTAGTGTTACATCCAATACATAAAGCAGTAAGTGCTCAGGAGAAAAATAAGGATGCGGGCGCTGAGGTCACACATGATTGGGCACGTGTCGAAGTTTCAGGGAGGATGGCCAAGGAAGGCCTCACTGTGACACCATTTGAGAAAAGCTTCCAGAAGAAGAGGAAAAAAGCTACGTAGAGAACAGATGACTGAGCGTTCCACATGGAAAGCCTGAAGGGAAAGATGCTGAGGCTGCAACATGTCTGCAGTGATGAGTGAATATCAAGAATACCAGTGCAACTGAGTGAGGGGAAGGAAAGAGGAAGTGACGTCAGAGAGAAAACAAAGTTCAGACAAGCCAGGGACTGCCAGCTACCCTCTGACACGGGAAGTCCACACTAAAGACTCTTGCAAAGTAATCTAACTACTGCATTACAGAGGCCTGGCAGGGCAAGGGCAGGCTTGGGGAGCCCAGTCAGGAAGAGTATATAGTATCTTTGCATATCTATTGCAACACTGTAGCAGAGAAACGGAGAAAAAAACCCCTAAACTCATCATTATTCTCTTACAGACTTAGCTGAATTATATTTCTATAGATATTATATAGCCATTAAAAAGAATGAGGTAAGCTTAGTAAATCCCCAAGACACATTATTGAACAATAAAAAAATATATTTCCATTGATCTCATTTATGCAAAACAAAACAGAAAGACCCCAAATATAAAAAGCAACTGTGTCAATCTACACATTAGTCAGGAAAAACTTTTCAGTTACATATACAGAGATTGGTGTGGGTGCGGGGGTGGTAAGAGAGTGGCCTTTTACACATTCCTTTTACACAGTCACAATTCCTGGGTCTTATACAAGCATTTATTTATTATTATTGTTTAATTTTAAATATCATACCTTTTTGAAGAGGGGAATAAAGGAAACTGTGAATGCAACTTATCTTTCCAAGTATGACTATTCAATTCAGTTCAGTTCAGTTCCTCAATCATGTCCGACTCTTTGCAACCCCATGAACTGCAGAACTCCAGGCCTCCCTGTCCATCACCAGCTCCCAGAGTCCACCCAAACCCATGTCCATCAAGTCGATGATCCCATCCAACCATCTCATACTCTTTCGTCCCCTTCTCCTCCTGCCCTCAATCTTTTCCAGCATGACTGTTACAAATGTGCTATTTGCATTGTACCCTTGAAATAATCTATTTGTCCCATGACAGGGGAAATATTCTTAAAAACTTAAAAACAGGGGAAACTTAAAAACAGGTTTTTAACCCCTGTTTTTTTAAAAACTCCTTAAAAACAGGGGAAATATTCTTAAAAACTATATATATTACATATATATAATTTGGCTACTTGTATACTAAAGGGAAAAAGTAATCTCTAAAGGGACCAAAATTCTAAATGTAATGAATTTTGGGTACCCTTGTATATGTTCTAAATTGCTAACAGATAACTAGAACAGAAAGAGAATATTTCAGGCAGCATGTTTCTTTAAACAGATGGGCAACTACAATCTAGGTCAACTTTCTAGGTGTATGTGTGTGTATGTGTGTGTGTGTGTATGTGTGTGTATTTGAAAGGAAATAATTTTAGTACTTTAACTTGGCTAAGAGAAAAAAAAATGTGAAGGAATATGAAGGCTGCACATTAAGAGTCAACCTTTCTTGAGTGGGAAATTCCAAAAGCATAAGTACACTCTCCACTTGAACAGAGGAAAATCCAAAGTGACAATTCAGCTCAGCATTTGGCATCACCTTTTAGACATTTCAAATTTAAGTTTGAAAACACTTAGTATTTAAAAACTGGTTAAGCATTTGGGGCAAAAAATTATAAGTTTCTGTCTCACATTTTGGAAGAATAAATAGAAGCTGGATTAAAAATTCAAAAGATGAAAATAGCATATTAAAATTATTAGGATAAGATGTATGTGAATATTTATGTAATTTCCATGTGGGAAAAATGTTTCTTAGCTTGGCACCAAAATCAGAGGCTTAAAAAGGACAACATGGATAGCCTCGATTAAATGACAATTTAGAATTCATACAATAGAAAAAGTAAACAATAAAAAGGTTTAAAGAAGTAATATGAATAAATAAAAACCAAGTAGCTTATATATGTCTAATATGTTGTCACAAAACAACAAGGAAAAATGAGTTCTCCGGTAGAAAAAAATATACTAAGGACATCAGTAGGCCGTTCATATGCCCAAAAAGTAATGCAAATGGATAACGCTACATTAAAAAGATTCAACTAAATGAGTAATAAAATGCCACTTCAATCAAGGTGTACTTTTTCATCATAATTACTGTGTATGTTTGCGTGGGTGCGAGAGAGACAGAGACAAAGGGAGAGATACAGAGAGAGACACAGAGAGAGAGAGAAATACAGAGAGACAGAAAGTAAAATCTCTTGGGGTCCACTGACATTAACCCTCCCTCTGAATGGGCTCAACTTGCTTACTTCTCCAAAATGAATGAATGAATGAATCTCCCTCCCTGCTACTCCCCTATTTTTTACCCATCATTCGATATCTTTCTTGAAAAGTCTTCACCTTACTGGACACTTTTCTTCCCATGAATTTTCAGATACCACACACTCCTGTTTTTTTCCTCCATATCTCTGGCAATGTGCCCTGTCTCCTTTTCTGGCTTCATCACCACTACTTGGCTGTAAAATGTGGGAATTTATTTAGGCTCAAGCCTGAGTCCTTTTTCTCTTCATAGTTTAAATTCTCTCTCTAGGCCAATTCCGTTTCATGGCAACCAAGTTCCAAGTGACTCTAAATGTACACATTCATTCTCTGAACAAGCAGAACTCTTCCTGACTGGTAAATCAAAACGGCATGCTAAATATCTGTATCCGAACATCCCCAAGACATTGCAACACCTCAATCAAAACTAAATTTCACTATTGTTAGGTAAAAGACGGTCAGGACCCCAAAAGAGTGTCTAGCAGGCTTTAATGGTGAAGCGCTCCAGGGCAGGGTTCCCAGACCAGAAGAGGGTAGGTCGAGGAAGTCCCCGCACCCGCCCGGACCAGTTAGAAGTTTGTTCATAAATGCAAGTTGCAAGGGATGGCCGGGATGATGGATGGGGCTTTGGATAGGTTGCCGGCAGAGGTGTGGCGAGCTGACAGGTCCTTCTACGTGGCTGGGGTGGGGCGGCTTTAGCGGGCGTACTGTGCTGCTACTGGTCCCTGGGATCTGGGAGGCTCCCTCCCTAGGGATTTCCCCGCCAGCAAGCGGGGAGGGAGGGGGCGGCCCATCATGGCCCCCGGGGTCCAACCTTACAACTATTACTTGTTTCAGTGTATGACACCTCCAACCATCCACTTAGGAGAGCCAGAGATACAGGAATCATCCTTGTTCTCTGTCTTCTTTTTACCATCCATGTCCAATCCATCACAAAGTTCTATGGTTAAAGGATGAGTCCCAAAACCTAACGTTTACTTTTCTATCTTCCTCAGCATGACCATAATCCAAGCTACCTTTCAGCCCTTGCCTAGAGCATTACAACAGCTTTCTGATTTCCAATACTTCCATTCGTTAACCAAGCATCACATCAATCTCCAGCTCAAAACACGTTAGTACTTCCCATTGCTTTTGTTTGTTTATTTTGGCTGTGTCATGCAGCACGTGGGATCTTAGTTCCCTCCCTTAGGGATCGAACCCATACCCCCTTCATCAGAAGTGCTGAGTGCTTACTAGTGGGCAACCAGGAAGTCCTCCCACTGCTTTTAGAATTAAGAACTGATTTATGAGCATATCCACTGAAGTGGTCTGGTTACTATTAAACCTCGTTACGCTATGTTTTCTCTACACTAAATGCTACCTAAGTATAATTTCTAGACCAGCAGCATAGATTATCACCTGGGAACTTGCTAGAATACAATTATCAGGCTCCACCCTGAAACTACTAAATCAGAAACTGGTAGAGGTGGGGACATCCCTGGTGGTCCAGTGGCTAAGACTCTGTGCTCCCAACACAGAAGGCTAGAGTTCAATCCCTGGTCAGGGAACTAGACCCCACATGCTAAAACTAAGACCTGGAACAGCCAAATATATAAATAAGACTTTTCTTAAGGAAATTCTGGTAGAGGAGTTGGGGGATCAACAGTGTGTATATGTGTAATTTTATTTAAAACATTTTAACCAACACAATATTGTAAAGAAAATTTCCCCCAATTAAAAATAATTAAAAAAAATTTTTATTGGAGTAAAGTTGTGTTACAGTGTTGTGTTCATTTCTACTGTAGGGCAAAGAGAATCAGCAATACATATATGCCTTCTTTTTGTTGGATTTCCTTCCCAACACTGTGTATTTAAACTAGCTCTTCAGGAAATTCTGATGCATGATAGTTTGAGAACCACCACTTCAGATGCCTGTGTTCCTCCCACAGTGGACTTTTTATCTCCTGGAACTGGCCATGCTCTCTTGTACCCCCATTTTTCACATGGTCTCTCCTCTGACAGTCTTTTTTCTCTGCCCTGTACAATAGGCATCTCCTGTTCTTTCAGATCTCAGCGCTTTTATCCTTCCCCACCAGTCAAATGCTCCTTTTTCACTATTTCAGAGCATTTGTCTCTTTTGCATGACATTCATGACACTTTTAATGTTAGGTATATTTTTAGGTGATGGTGTGGTTTTTTTCTGTCTCTCCCAACAGAATGTGAGCTAGCGATAGCCAGAGAGAGTTTGCTCACCATTGTATCCAGAGCATTTGCTACGTCACTTGACACAAACTGAAATATTAACAAATACTTTAAATGAATGAATACTGGTATATTGGTTGATATGCCAATGAACTTACGTGTTCTTGGTGTTATTCTTCAGATGATTGGGCTATTATCTTTATTTGTTGCTGTTGTTCAGTTGCTCAGTTGGGTCCAACTCTTTGCAGCCTCATGGACTGCAGCATTCCAGTTTTTCCTGTCCTTCACCATCTCCTGGAGCTCACTCAAACTCATGTTCATTGAGTTGCTGATGCCATCCAAGCATCTCATCCTCTGTCAGCCCCTTCTCCTCCTGCCTTCCACCCTTCCCAGTGTCAGGGTCTTTTCCAATGAATCGGCTCTTTGCATTAGTATTGGAGCTTCACTTCAGCATTAGTCCTTTCAATGAACATTCACGATTGACTTCCTTTAGGACTGACTGGTTTGATCTCATTGCAGTCCAAGAGACTCTCAAATGAATGTGAAAGTGAAAGTCATTCAGTCATGTCCGACTCTTTGTGACCCCATGGACTATATACTCCCTGGAATTCTCCAGGTCAGAATACTGGAGTAGGTAGCCTTTCCCTTTTTCCAGGGGATCTTTACAACCCAAGGATTGGATCCAGGTCTCTCACATTGTGGGCATCAATTCTTTGGTGCTCAGCCTTTTTTATGGTCCAGCTCTCACATCCNAGTGAATGTGAAAGTGAAAGTCATTCAGTCATATCCGACTCTTTGTGACGCCATGGACTATATACTCCCTGGAATTCTCCAGGTCAGAATACTGGAGTGGGTAGCCTCTCCTTTTTCCAGGGGATCTTTACAACCCAAGGATTGGACCCAGGTCTCTCACATTGTGGGCATCAATTCTTTGGTGCTCAGCCTTTTTTATGGTCCAGCTCTCACATCCAACTGGATTACTGAACTCACATGACTACTGGAGAAACCATCACTTTGACTAGAAGAACTTTTGTTGATAAAGTAGTATCTCTGCTTTTTAATACACTGTCTAGGTATGTCACTGCTTTTCTTCCAAGGAGCAAGCGTCTTTTAATTTCCTGGCTGATATCTGCCTCCTCTTGCACATAGTGGACTGTGGGATTTCTCATTCTCTAGAATCATGTGATCCAATTCCCTATAATAAATTTCATTCTATAGTACACATATCCTATTGGTTCTATTTCTTTGGAGAATCCTAACTCCCTCCACAGTTTGCATTTAATTTTTATGAAATGATTATCAGCTACATATTTTTCAGCTGAAGTTATTATCTTCTCGGTCATCATTAAAAGTTAAATGATTTAATAATACTTTATAAAACTTTATTCATATATATATATATGTAATTAAGAATATATAATTAAGATTATATATTAAGACTTCCCAGGTAGCTCAGTGGTAAAGAACCCTCTTGCTTATGCAGGAGATACCAGAGATGTGGGTTTAATCCCTGGGTTGGGACAATTCCCTGGAATAGGAAATGGCAACCCACTCCAGTATTCTTTCCTGGACAAGCCCCTGGACAGAAGACCCTGGTAGGCTAGAGTCCATGGGGTTGCAGAGTTGAACATGACTGCATGACTGACCAATGCATGTCTGCTATTGTTGGGCATTCTGGAAGCTTCTCATTAGGACCTACTAACACTGGTGTTTCCTTGAATATTCTTCATGTTTTGAATATCTGAACTTATTTCTTCTCCGTATATCTCTAGGATTGGAGCTACAGAGTCATAACATGTACATATTCTAGTAGACCCCATCTAACAATTTAGCAAAACAATTTTACCAATTTACACTACAGACTCACCAGCAATTTGAGCCTTGGCCAGTCCACACTTTTGCCAACATTTGTATTTTCCAATTTTTAAATTCTGGCCACTGTTGAATTTAGTGTAGTGTAGTTTTAATTAGAGTTCGACTAATAAAGCCAACTATCTTTTCAAAATTTAAGAGGCTTTTTAAACACGAAATTTATTTTTCCAGGGTCAGTTTTACAAGTGAAAACAAATAATTTACTACGAATAATACTAATTTCTCAAATGTGTTAAAAATAACAACCTACTTCCTTAAATGTGCATATAGTGGAAGGATAGCTAATCTGAATACCTGTGTGTACATATGCATACATATATACATATAAACACACATACACTTAATGCATTTGTAAACATCTTAAGGTATTTTTAAAGCTAAGACCCCTTGATTCACTATTTCATTATTTTCAATAGTGTCAAGATAGCATAATTACTTCCAACACTGAAATTCTCAATAATTCTGGCAATGACACTATCAGAAAAGACAGTATCTATTCATTTGAAAACTTCCCATAGAAAAGGAAAATCACTGCTGTCTTCTTCTCATAATTCTGGGAAGTTTCAGGTAGAGATTCCCTCTCATTTAGCCTTTTTTAGACACCTCTTCTTTTATGGCCTCTAGGCAAGCTCCAAGATTTACTTTCTATTAGGTTACCAGAATTAAACTCATATTGTAGGTTGGGATCATTTTCAAAATTATAATNTGCTGTCTTCTTCTCATAATTCTGGGAAGTTTCAGGTAGAGATTCCCTCTCATTTAGCCTTTTTTAGACACCTCTTCTTTTATGGCCTCTAGGCAAGCTCCAAGATTTACTTTCTATTAGGTTACCAGAATTAAACTCATATTGTAGGTTGGGATCATTTTCAAAATTATAATGGAAACTAGTAAACCAAAGAGTACCTCATATTGAGAAAAACTAGGGCAAAACTAGGTTAAAAGACCCTAAGAACATTAGACTGTGGCTACAATCCATTCAGACTGGTTTCTTGGTTGTCATTAAAATCTGTGCTTGGAGAATTATATACAGATGGGCTAGTTTTTCTAATGTCTCCATGAGAAAATCAGAGCTTTAAGTATTCTACCTATTACACTCAGAGCCACAAATCTCCTTGGAAAAATTTTTTCCCAACTGTGTGGACTTAGAGAACTCAGTTTCCTTTACCACCATTCCAGCTGGAGCCCTTACTCTTTCCTAGGAAAGATGCAGGAACTTTCTAACAGGTCTCCTCATTTCTGGCTACTCGCAAGTCACATTTGCCCTACATATGCCTACAAGGTTAAGTCTCTAGATCCACAATCCCCATTTACCCTCCCAGAGGAAATTTCCATATATTGCAAAATCAATATCTGTCTAGACTCTAAATATGACATCAACTGACTTTCACTAATACTCCCAATTTTTCATTTTTCTATTGGAAGATATTCTCAGCATTGCTTTGGTAGTCAAGTTTGTCTTCTTTTGAGGCCACTCTCTAATGCC
>SJYA01001838.1:134353-196504 GCA_006410615.1 Neotragus moschatus | reverse complement strand
ATTAAAATACTGGCCTTAATATTTGTACATACAAAGGAATATATGGAAGTCATAAAGCTATAGCAATAAAATGAGCACCCGTGAACTTATGACAGCTTAAAAATTAGAATAGTACCAATATCTTGCTTTTTCCTATGTGGTTCTCTCGTCTTATAACCTGCTTTTCTCCCACAAACAAACAATATCCTGGCTTCTGTGAAAAATAAAAATTAAAAAGTCATTCTTTCATTCTTATTTTCAATTTCTTAATTATGAATGTATGCTTAAATAATGTGATATTTAGTCTTGGCACTTTCTGAGTGTAACGAGAATAGAATTGACTTTATATATTCTTCTGCAAAATGCATGAACCACTTCTGGTTCATTGTTTCATTATTTCACTCTTGTTCGGACCTTGGGGTCATTCCTAGTTTTCTGAAACTATGATTGATGCTAGTATGAGCATTCATTCTTTATCTTTTTCGTAATAAAAACTTATTCTTGCACAAATCATTCTTGAATTTCTCTTGATATACACACATAAAAACTATCTCTAGGATTTACATATACACACAGGAGAGGAATTCCTGAGTTAGGGAGTAATGAGGGTCCAAAATGCATAGGATAATGCCAAATTCTTTTCACAAGTAGCTGTACCAATTTTGTTCTTCACCTGCTGTGTATATGAGTTCACACTGATCCACACCCTCCCTAAAATATATTATTTACTCCCTTTATTTTAAAGTCCCATGGACTACAAGGAGATCAAGTGAGTCTAAAAGAAATCAATCCTGAATATTCATTGGAAGGACGTTCACTGATGCTGAAGCTCCAATACTTTGGCCACCTGATATGAAGAGCAAACTCATTGGAAAAGACCCTGATGCTCAGAAGACTGACGGCAAATGAAGAAGGGGTGGCTAAGGATGAGATAGATTGCATCACTGACTCAGTGGTCATGAATCTGAGCAAACCTTGGGAGGTCGAGAAGCACAGAGGGTTCTGGCGTGCTATAGTCTATGGGGTTACAAAGAGTTGGACATAACCTAGTGACTGAAAAACAACACAACAACCAATTTTTGCCAATTTAGTGGTATGTCCTTATGGTTTATATTTGCTTTTACCAGGCTGCTTCAAATGTTGCTTTGACTTTATTCTGTTTCTGATATCTTTCTAACATCTATGTTTGTTAATTGCTGTTTTTATACAAAGAAAGCAAGATTTATGGTCTAAGTCCTATGCTTCAGGGAGCTTAAAATTTTCTTTTTGGCAGTGTCACCTGGGCAGAATGCCTAAGCCTGGACTAGGACTTGTGTGGACCCTGGTCCTTGTTTCTTCCATAACCTCTCCGACCCTTTGCACCAGGGGTCCCAACCTCTGGGAGCTAATGCTTGGTGATTTGAGGTGGAGCTAATGTAATAACAATAGAAATAAAGTGCACCATAAGTGTAATGTGTGTGAATCATCCACAAAGCATCCCTCCTTCCAGTCTCTGGAAAAACTGTCTTCCATGAATCCAGCCCCTGGTGCCAAAAATGTTGAGGGCCCCTGCTTTCTACTGCAAGTGGGTCAATCAGACCCCCAAGTAGCTCTAGAACTTCTGTTCATAGAGTCTTCCTGGGACCCTATGCCTGGATTGCAATTTCAGCAGGATAGCCCGGTGAACAGATGTCCCCTTCTGACTGGGGCTGGAGAAGGAAATGGCAACCCACTCCAGTAAAATCTTGCCTGGAGAATTCGATGGACAAAGGAGCCTAGCAGGCTACAGTCCATGGGGTTGCAAAAAGTCAGGCATCCACTCACTCACTCTGGCTGGGGCAGTATTTCTTTTATGGGATCATTCCATATGGGGCTGCCAGAACAGAACTGACATAACTGGAGTGATTTTGATTGATACTGGGCACAGTACAGGTTCAGGGCTTTGAGCTTCCAGTGGTCCACTGCCTGTGGATGTGGTTAAGAGCATGAGCCCACACCTACCCATGACCTAACTGGGCTGCTAGTCCCTGAGTCCAGAAGGAGTGTCAGCAGGCTTCCTTTACCCCATGTACAGGATCCTGCCCTTTCTACAGAGGTCACCCGCCTTGTCCTCAGGCTCTGTGGGAGATCCAGGCAGTCCTCTGGAGATGGCTGTTTCCATCTTCTCTGAGGGCTCTGAAAACCATTACACCACGAAACCAGTGGGCCTTTCTGATGCTGCTCTCTCTTGCCCTGACAGCTGTAGTGACTTTTACTTTCCTTTGTCTCTCTCTGTGTGTGTCTCTGTGTGTGTGTGCTGTCATATATGACTCTTCGTGACCTGCGGAAAGTAGCCTGCCAGGCTCCTCTGTCCACAGGATTCTCCCGGCAGGAATACTAGAGAGGGTCGCCATGTCCTCCTTCAGGGGATCTTCCCGACCCTGAGCTGGAACCTGGGTCTCTGACATTGGCAGGTAGGTTCTTTAACACTTGTGCCACCTGGGAAGCCCTAAGGCATTCTGGATAAGGAATGCATGTTCCTTTGTGAATAAAGGAACTCTTTCTGCTTTATGCATGGGCCCNCTTTACTTGAAACATTCACCTCTAGATATAATTTAATTATAAGATTGGTAGATTTCGATTTATTACTCTCAGCTGCTTATGGTCACCAACAATTAGGGGATACTGTCTCCACTTTTTTTATTGGGCATTTCGGAAATTGAGTTGCAGTACCTACTATTTCCAGTTTATGTTTTTACCTATGGCTCAGCTGTAAGTGTCCTAACACATAGGTCGTGAGATTCATTATAACTTACACAATGACTTAAAGCTTCCCGGGTGGTGCTAGTGGTAAAGAACCCGCCTGCCGATGCAGGAGACTTAAGAGACAGGGTTCGATCTCTGGGTCAGGAAGATTCCCTGGAAAAGAGCATGGCAACCCACTCCAGTATTCTTACTTGGAGAATCCCATGAACAGAGGAGCCTGGTGGGCTACATTCCAAGGGGCCACAAAAGAGTAGGACATGACTGAAGTGGTTTAGCAGGCACACACACACACAGAGTAGCTCTGTACCTGCAGTTTCACTCTCAAAACACTGAGAATAAGTAAGAAACAAAACTTCTTAGGTGCTCAGAAACTTACTGAAAATTTTCAGATTGGTTAACATCCGCAGGGGAAAAAACATCCCCAAATGTCAGACTTACTTCTCTTAATCTCAAATGTTTCCCAGATCTTGGCTTGAAAAACGTGCCATAGGTTTCTTTAGCAGGAAAATTGGTCCAAATTATGGCCCACCATTATAGAAAGTAGAAATCATTATTTACTTTCTAGTAAAAAGCTTGGGAAGTTGGTGTTCTTCTCTCCAGCATAATCAATCAAAAACTGAAATTCAGAATTTTTAAGTTATTACTTGCCTGAGGTCACCCAGTGGTAAGTGGCAAAGCCATGACTCAGACCAAGTTTTCAGACATTTAGTTTGTGTGCTTTTCTTTAAACCTGACTTATCACCACAATTCTTTGGTGGTTCCTTCCTTCAACTGTACATGTACAGGTCTACCCTAGACTTTTCTTGGTTTTCTAAGTTGTAGTCACTATATCACACATCTTTACTTCACATCTTATTTACTTTGTTGCTTACTTGTTTATTCATTTTTTACTGGGTGCCCATTTTGAGGCTGTTAATGTACAAAAATAGCATCTAGTAAAGTGATAGAGCCAAAGAAAAGCCTATAATTTGTTGAATGAATATGTTAATAATTATCATAGGGAATTAATTTGATTTTATGGATGGTTTCCCCATCTGTATTGATTAATATTGGGAAATCACTTAGGCTAGAGGGAGGACCGGCCAGGAGGCACAATAATTAAGCCAATGTATCTTAATCTCTTGGGTTTCCCAGGTGGGGTTAGTGGTAAAGAACCCACCTGCCAAAGTGGAGACACAAGAGATGCAGGTTTGATCCCTGCCTGGGGAAGATCCCCTGGAGGAGGAAATGGCAACCCACTCCAGTATTGTCTGGAGAATTCCATGGACAGAGGCGCCTGGTGGGCTATACAGTCCATGGGGCTGCAAAAAGCGGTCATGACTGACCACAGCACAGCACATCTTAATTTCTTGAAAAATGACAAATCATAATGTAATACTTATTCCCATAGGTCTTATAAAGGATGAGAAATTTTAAAAACTGGTAAGACCAGCTTAAATATTCATAAATTGTGTCAAATGATGTCAAAATGGTTGATTTCTTCAGCTCTTTCAACACAATGTAGACCTCATAATAAAAGGATTTGCTTTTATTTATTTATTTATTTGGCATTATTTTCAGCACCTGCTTTGTGCCTATGTGTTCAGAGCTGCAAGCCCTTAGTTAATTACAGTGTATCCATTTAAAATAATGGATATTTAAAATATACAAATTTTTAAAAAATTCAACTTTAACTAAATTTTACCCTCTGTAAGATAAAACATATGGGGGAAAAATATGTTTAAGCCAGACTTTGGTCATTAGACTCTTCCTTAGGTTTCTTTTCTGATGAATTTTAATTCTTTTTCTATCAAGGCATTTCAAAGGAATGTGTACATGTGAGCAAAGTCTCTTAAGTCATGTCCAACTCTTTGTGACCCCATGGACTGTAGCCTGCCAGGGTCCTCTGTCCATGGGATTCTCCAGGTAAGAATATTGGAATGGGTTGCCACTCTTTTCTCCGGGGAATCTTCCTGACCCAGGGATGGAACTCGTGTTTCCTGAGGCTCCTGCATTGCAGGTGGATTCTCTACTGGTGAGCCAAAAAGGAAGTATGTTAAAAATCGAGCTCTATCTAATTGCAGACATTTTTTGTTTGTTTGTTTACATTATTTCAGTTGATGTTTTCTGTTCCACACTTGTCTCTTACTTTTTTAATCACACATTTCTCCTTCCAAGATTTACTTGCCAACACATCACTGCTTAATTCTTTATGAATGTTCTTTGCTGTTTTATTGGACATTCGCAGTAGTAATTTCTTTGTAAACTAAAACTCAGAAATCCAGAAAACTCTAAGAAAGAATTTAAAATGTCTTGGAGTGGATAGCCATTCTCTTCTCCATGGGTCCTTCCCAACCCAGAGATTGAACCTGGGTATCCCATATTGTAGGCAGATTCTTTACCCTCTGAGCCATCAGGGAAGTCCTATATGAGAGGTAGCAGCTTGTACATCAGTTCAGTTCAGTTGCTCAGTGGTGTCCGACTCTTTTCAACCCATGAATTGTAACACACCAGACCTCCCTGTCCATCACCAACTCCTGGAGTTCACCCAAACTCATGTCCATCGAATCGGTGATGCCATCCAGCCATTTCCCTCTGTCGTCCCCTTCTCCTCCTGCCCCCAATCCTTCCCAGCATCAGAGTCTTTTCCAATGAGTCAACTCTTTGCATGAGGTGGCCAAAGTACTGTAGTTTCAGCTTTAGCATCAGGCCTTCCAAAGAACATCAGGGACTGATCTCCTTTAGAATGGACTGGTTGGATCTCCTTGCAGTCCAAGGGACTCTCATAGAGTTAAGGAATTTCTCAACTAAGGAATATTCTATTTTTAGGGACTTCTAAAAATAAGAATAATTCATTTGGAAAACACATCTTGGTTTTNGGCCTTCCAAAGAACATCAGGGACTGATCTCCTTTAGAATGGACTGGTTGGATCTCCTTGCAGTCCAAGGGACTCTCATAGAGTTAAGGAATTTCTCAACTAAGGAATATTCTATTTTTAGGGACTTCTAAAAATAAGAATAATTCATTTGGAAAACACATCTTGGTTTTATGCTACATTTAGGCGAACTGTGAATGACCCAGAATTATCTGACTTCTTATTTATCCATGTTTTCCACATTACTCAGTGAACATATTCAAAGTGTAGGGTGTTCATCCTGGTGTGCATACAAGGTGAGCCATTGGTGTGCAGAAGACAAACATGAGAACACCTTTTCATATTTTTATCATTCATCTTATCCTTTAAACTTTTGTATTTTCTCTATATTGAATACCAGAGAGTACTGCATCTTTGTTCAATAGATTAAAAACCCCAAATATCATGAAAACCATTTCACTTGGGTAACCTTCAGAATGTAGAGGCTGTTGTAGAATATTAATATATTAGGTGAAATTGTTTAAGCACTGCAAGAGGTTTTGTGCCTATGTAGAAAGATTTTTTTTTTTTAACTTCAAAAAGCTGTCAGTGGAACTCTGATAATGACACTTACTGTCAAACTTATCATGCCTCAATTATGTTAACACCTTCTTTTGAAGTTTCCTTTTTAACATGAAAAACACAATTTATTATAAAAGATCTCTGCATAAGCTGAAAGAATTCAAAGGCCTCCAATAGGCTGCTCTTGAGAGAACTGTAGGCAGGGAAAACTTTATATTCATACTGTGAGCAACTTAGTTTCACTTTGCTGTGAGAATAAATCACAAGAAAAAGTGCACCTTGAAGTAGGCACAGCCAGCATGTAAAATGTGATAGCATCAGAGCGAAGGTTTCTGAGGCTCCCTGATAGTCCTTTCAGAGTCTCCAGTGGAAGATTCTGCCAGCTACCCCGGCGTGGGGACACCATACTTCCCTGTCCAGCTGTTGGTTCACTTGTGCCTTCTGTCTTGCACATTCCTCCTCTTTGCTTTGCTATCTTTCTGTTGTCACATACCATTTGCTTTTTTCCTTCTCTAAGTCATCTGCCAGATGTTGATGAACACAGACTCTCTTATCATTGCGGGATTTTAGTTTCTTTCTCCAAGAGGCTGAGATTATTGATTCCATTTAGGTCAGTACATTTTCTGTGAATTATGTTCATCAGTGTCCATTAATTACCCACAAGCCATATTTTGTTCACCCATCACTGCTGTTCACTTTATGTACCTATTTGATATGGAGTGAATTTATGTATGTGTGTGCACACTGTGTTAGCTTCTTCCTCAGTGGAACCCTGCTGAACAAGAAGATTGCATGCTCTGCCTTCTATGCCTTTGCCCTGCTTCCCACCCCCAACTATGCTCCTACTTCTGTTTCCTTAGATTACATTTATTATCATGATGTTTCTTTCCTATGAATCCTGTTTTCAATTTCTCTGGCAATTCTGTATTGCCTCCTTTGTTATCTGACTTAAGAAGAATGCAAATATATTCACTACAAGGAGATATTCTTCAATCAAAGACTATTATCCTCCTCATGTTCTCCAAGTTTAGGGAACAAATATTGACAAAGAACATGGCATCATAAATAACTGTGTTTATGCTACAGATCATGGAAATTANTTGGGGAGGCTCCTCTTTAAGGAGTGAGAGGAGTGTTCTGACCAGCATTAAGTGATGGAGGTTTTTGAAGACTAAAGAAAGCCAGAGGAGAAAGTGTAAGATAAGGTTCACTGAGGCAGGTTTCATTTGCTTCAGAGGCCATCGGGAAGCTGCCACAGAGAAAAGAAGGCTCTGAAGAAAACTGGATTTGAGGTCCTCTGTTCAGTCTAAGATGAAAACCAAAACAGTAGCTTTGCAACAATGTATTCCAGTAAGCAGTTACCATCTAGGCAATAAACAGTGTTCCCTCTCTTCTTTCCTTTTTTATAAAATAATTTTTTAAAGATACTATGTTTTTAGTGTATTCACTGCATTCACAACCATCACCACAATCTAACTGTAAAACATTTTCATCTCCCCCAAAAAACCTCACACCCATTAGGTGCCCCTCCCCATTCCCTACCCCAGCCCTCTCGTCTCGACCCTAAGCAACCAACACATATTCTCATTATACATAGATTTGCGCATTCTAGATACTTTATACAAATGGGTCATATAGTATGATAGATTCTCTCTTTTAACATATGGATTTTTAAAATTTGTTTTGTTTCTTCTTTTTCTGTATCTTTTTTTTTTTTTTTTTTTAATTGGAGTACCTAGTTAGTGTGTGTGCTCAGTCATGGCTCACTCTTTGCAACTCCATGGATGTAGCCCACCAGACTCCTCTGTCCATGGAATTTCCCAGTCAAGAAGACTGGAGTTGGTGGCCATTTTCTATTCCAGGGGATCTTCCTGAACCAGGGATTGAACCCGCATCTCTTTGCCTCTTGCATTGCAGACAGATTGTTTACTGCTGAGCCACTAAGGAATTCCAATTGGAGCATAGTTGCTTAACAATGTTAATTTCTGCCATGCCACNTGTCCATGGAATTTCCCAGTCAAGAAGACTGGAGTTGGTGGCCATTTTCTATTCCAGGGGATCTTCCTGAACCAGGGATTGAACCCGCATCTCTTTGCCTCTTGCATTGCAGACAGATTGTTTACTGCTGAGCCACTAAGGAATTCCAATTGGAGCATAGTTGCTTAACAATGTTAATTTCTGCCATGCCACAAAGTGAATCAGCTAGATGTATACAGGTATTGCCTTCCTCTTGGACCTCCCATCACCACATCCCATCACGCACAGAGCACCCCGTCCCATCCCATCCCCCATCCCATCACCACAGAGCACCAAGCTGAGCTTCTGCACTCTACAGAGCTTCCCGCTGTCTGTCTATTCTACACATGGCAGGAGATTGGGATTAATGTTTTTAAGGTTCATCCATATGATAGCATAATTGAGGGCTTCATTTATTTTTTATTGCTAAGTAGTATTCCATTGTACAAATAACAATATTTTATTTTTATGTTCATCAGTTGATGGACATTTGGGTTATTTTCACTTTTCAGCATTATGAATAACATTCCTATGAACATTCATTTATAAGTTTTTGTAAGAACACATATTATTAGCTCCCTTGGGTAAATATCTAGGAGTGGAATTGCTAAGTCTACATTTTTTGGCTTTATGAACAATGTTGCTAGGTTTACTTGTATTTGTATGAACATGTTTTCTTTTTTGTAGAGTATGTACCTAGCAATGTGGCTGATAAATCATGTGGTAATTCTACATTGAAATTTTTGAAGAACTGCCAAGCTATTCTCCACAGCAGCTACATCAACTTACGTTCCCACCAGCAATGTATGAAAGGTTCAAATTTATCCACATTTTTGCCAAAACTTATTATCCACCACTTGTTAATATCTATCCTAGTGGCTTCCCCCATGGCTCAGCAGGTAAAGAATCTACCTACAGGCAGGAGGTACAGGAGACATGAGTTTGATCCCTGGATGGGAAGGTCCCCTGGAGGAGGAAATGGCAACCCATTCCAGTNCCACATTTTTGCCAAAACTTATTATCCACCACTTGCTAATATCTATCCTAGTGGCTTCCCCCATGACTCAGCAGGTAAAGAATCTACCTACAGGCAGGAGGCACAGGAGACATGAGTTTGATCCCTGGATGGGAAGGTCCCCTGGAGGAGGAAATGGCAACCCATTCCAGTATTGTCTGAAAAATCCCATGGGCAGAGGAGCCTGGCAGGGTACAGTCCATGGAGTCACACAGAGTCGGACATGACTGAGTGACTAAGCACGCACATGGATCCTAGTGGGTTAGTGATGCATTTTATATTAATTTTTTTCTTTTGTCAAAAAATGAATGAGATAGTTATCAGTAAGGTTTGAGTAACTTCTATAAGAACTCAAAATTACTTTGGCTTAACAAAATAAAGGCTTATTTCTCACTCATATCAGAGTGTAATATGGGTAGAATGGCAGGGTGAGCAAGAAATGGGGTTTCAATTACCCAGGAAACCTTTATATTACTGGCCTTCCCATCCTTTCTGCAGAAAGGTCTGCAGCCAGCACAGAGAGTTATTTGAGAGGCATTAGTTAATAGCCTGTAAACAGCATGCATGACCCACCATTTCTCATTTCTCAGAGTTCAGTCATCTGTCTCTCATCTCACTGCAAGGCAAGTTTGGAAATACAGTCTTTTTGAATACCCAAAAGGTAAAGAAAATAAAATTGAAGATTGCATTAGATTTTCTCTGCCACCACACATGTCATTAACAAGGATTGAACAATTTTACGTAAACATGATAATAGGAACTTTGGTTTTAACACTGACAGAAATTCATTATGTCATCTTGGGATAGGTGTTAAAAATTTCCGGTGACCGTTCTTTATCATTCAGTTAGCTCTGGTATTCACATGACTTACATTCTCAATTTTTTAAATTGCATTTTGGTGTAAAAGAATCTTTAAAATTCACATTATTTTAATGAAATTTAATGGCCACTGGAATTATTTAAAAATACATTGCACATGTTTTAAAAAGCAAAGTCTTCTGTGATATGTTTATGTCTTTTAAAACTCCCTCAATCTACTAATCAAACTATCATTATAATGGAAAGTAAGATTATGTGCCCACATTTAAAGTTTATTGGTTATTTCATACTGAATTGCTATTTGCAATACAGATTGTAACCTGATTGTGTCTATAAGTATTTTTTATCAAGCCTTTAAACTGGTCTTATTGGCTTCATAAATACTGAAATCTTACATGGCCTTATAACATTGTGTGGTGTAAATCTTATATATTCAAAGTTTATATGGATATTTATTGTATAGATCATAATATTACTACCAGAGCCATAGGCAGTAACTGCTGGGAATAAATTTTGTTCTTTATATAAAAATTCAGATTTTAATCCTTAAAATTTAGGAAGCTTTGTATTTGCATATATGCAAATGAAAGTTTTAAAAAAATATTCATACCCACACATAGTCTCAGAAGTGTACTGCACTTTTATTTTTTAAAGATATGTATTTTTATTTCTGCTAGATGGCCAGCAACTTGTTTGCCCACCCTTTTTGATTTCCATTTTTATTTCCTTATTACCTAGCATATTTGCTTAAACTTTCATTACCTTTTCTTTTTACCTTGTTTCCTCAATTCTACTTTTTCATCTGATATTATACTCGAAGAACTTAAACAATTTGTTAAATAGTGGCTGATATAAATGTTGACTGATATAAATGTTGATAAATTATGCAGAATATAACATACTGTGATCAAAGACCAAAAAAATTAAGAGGAATGTTGAGTTACTCTGTAAACAGAAGTATCTGCTCCTGAATTACATATAATCTAGTCTAAATAAGCACTGGAAATAATATTGAACTGCAAGATGGCCTATTGTAAAGTTTACTGAACACAAGGTACTAAGCATTATTGTCCACAGTCCTGTGGTTCTGCAACAGATCTCACACTTAGCCATCACATGAAGAAAGGGAAACTGGGTGGGAATTTGGCTGTGACTTAATTGGCCATCTGTGCATTGATAAAATAATTCGTCATATTTTGATTGCTTCACAGAGTTTAGTGAGGCAAACCTGAATACCAAGTGTCATTCAAGAAAATTCTGCTTATTTTTTGTTAACTGATGTTCTGGTAGTTTATAATAATGTAATATGGCTTGCGTATTGCTTTAATAACTTTATTTATTTTGGGCTGTGCTGGGTCTTCATTGCTGCTAGGGCTTTTCTCTAGTTGTGGTGAAAGAAACTGAAAGTCGCTCAGTCGTGTCTGACTCTGCAACTTCATGGACTATGTAGTCTATGGAATTCTCCAGGCCAGAATACTGGAGTAGGTAGCTGTTCTCTTCTCCAGGGGATCTTCCTGACCCAGAAATCAAACCAGGGTCTCCTGAATTGCAGTTGGACTCTTTAGCAGCTGAGCTACCAGGGAAGACCCTGGTAGTTGCAGTGAGTGAGGGCTAGCTGTGGGGAGGGCTACTCTCTAGCTGTGGTCCTCGGGTTTCTCATTGTGGTGCCTTGTCTTGTTGCAGAGCACAGGCTCTAGGGTGCATGGCCCAGAGTAGCTGTGGCACGTGGGCTCAGTAGTTGGTGGCTACCAGGCTCTAGAGCACAGGCTCAGTCACTATGGCACACAGGCTTAGTTACTCNATGCCATATAAAAACTAGGAATTTAGCAGTGATACAACGTGTGTATATAGTTCTATATCATTTCATTACTTGGGTAAATTTGTGTTAAATACAAACTCCGTCAAGATAGAGAATTATCCCACCATCACAAAGATTCCTCTTATGATAACTGTTACTTACAGCTGTACTTCCCCCTTTCCCCAGACACCCTCATCCTCTTAATCCTACCATCCTTATGCCTCGCAACCATTAATCTGTTACCCCCCTGTATAATTTTGTCATTTTGAGAAGCTTATATAAATGGAATCATTCAGTATGTAACCTTTCAAAGTGGTGAATTTTTGCTCAGCATGACAACCATCTAAGCTGTTGAGTGTATTAGTAATTTATTCTTTTTTGTAATTGCTGAACAATATTCAATGGTATACCACCATTAGTTTAACCATAACTCCTATTAAAATACATCTTAATCATATCCAGGTTCTTTTTGATTTCCCTATGGTTAGAGAGCAAACTCTGTATGCTCTCAGTGTTTTTGTTGGCTAACGTTTGTTTAATGATCCAGGGAATGGTCTACATTGGTATAAGTTCCATGGTCACTTGAAAATATTTTTTCCCATTGTTGAGTGGAGTGTGATATACGTGTTGATTACATTCTGTTGATTGAAGGTGATGTTAAATTATTCTGTACCAGTCTTTTCTGTCTAATTGTTCTACCAGTTGTTAAGAGGAGGGTATTGGAGTCTCCAATAATAATTGGAGTCTGCAACCATAATTTGGAAAAGTTTTTTTTTTTTTAATCAATTTTTGCTTCACATGTATTGCAACTCTCTTGTTGGGTGTGTCCTCATTGAGGATTTTTATACTTCTTAGATGGTTGATCCTTTTTACCACTATGTAATGTTCTCTTCTGTCCCTGATAATTTTCTCTGAAATGGTACCTACTTTATCTGACATTAATATAGCTTCCCTGATAGCTCAGTTCATAAAGAATCCACCTGCAATGCAGGAGACACCAGTTCAATTCCTGGGTCGGGAAGATCCTCTGGAGAAGGGATAGGGTACCCATTTCAGTATTACTGGGCTTCCCTGTGGTTCAGCTGGTAAAAAATCTGCCTGCAATGCAGGAGACCTGGGTTGGATCCCTAAGTTGGGAAGATCCCCTGGAGAAGGGAAAGGCTACTCACTCCAGTATTCTGGCCTGGAGAATTCCATGGACTGTAAAGCCCATGGGGTCCCAAAGAGTCAGACACGATTGAGCGACATTCACTTCACTTCACTTCAACAGAGCTACAGTTGCTTCCCTTTGCTTACTGCTTGATTATATACTTTTCTGACTTTTTACCATTAACATACCTATACCATTATATTTAACTGTTGACAGCACAGGGTTTATTTTTTTTAATCTCTTCTGCAAATGTATTTTAATATATTTAGACTATTGACATTTAATGTCGTCTTCGATCTGTGTGCATGATGCTCATTCAGTCATGTCTGACTCTTTGTGACCCCAGGCACTGTAGTCTGCCACGCTTCTCTGTCCATGTAATTTTCCAGGCGAGAATACTGGAGCAGGCTGCCATTTCCTACTCCAGAGGATCTTTCTGACCCAGGAATCAAAACCACATATCCTGTACCTCCTGCAGTGGCAAGCAGATTCTTTACCTCTGGGCCACCTAAGAAGCTCAATTGTTGGGTTAGGGCTTAAATCTATTTTCTGTTCACCCTAATTTTTTGTTTCTGTATTTCCTTTTCCCTGCCTCATAATTAATTACTTAAACACTAAAAAGAATTCCGTGTTGATATACCTATAATGTTTTTGAATACATCTCTTTATGCAGCTTTATAAAAGCTGTTATAGATATTATACCATGTATTCATAACTTATCAAAGTCTTCTGATGTTGACATTTTACTCCCTCAAATGAAGCATGGAAACCTGACTTCCTTTGATTTCCTTTACCTTCCCCCACATATAATGTACTTTTCTTAAATATCACTTCTACATACTTTGAGAACCACATTTGACACTCTAATTTTTGCTTCGGTCATCGACCAAAATTTAGAAAACTCAAGTGGATCAGGGAAATCTATCGTATTTACCCATAATTTTGTTCTTTCTATATTTAATCTTTCTTCCTGATGTTCCAAGATTTCTTATTATATCTTTACTTTTTGTTTAGAGAACTTCCTTTTCCATTCTCTTAGGATTGAATTGTTGGGTAAAGATTATCTTAGCTTTCCTTCATCTGAGACTGTTTTGATTTTCCCTTCATTCCTGAAGGAGGTTTTCACTAAGTATCAAATTCTTGGTTGATGGTTCTTTTTGTTCAGCTCTTGGGAAATATCTCAGTGCTTCCTTTTGGAAATCATGGTTTCTGATGAGAAACCCACTGTCATTGGGATGATCTTTGCTTTATAGATAAAGCATTATTTCTCTGACTTTAGAGTTTTTCCTTTTTAGGAGTTTCACTGCAAAGTGCTTTGGCATAGATTTTCTTTGAATTTATTCTCTCTGCAGATTAATCAGCTTTTTTTTTTAAATATACTTTATTTTAAAATTTTATTTATTTATTTTAATTGGAGGCTAATTACTTTACAGTATTGTGGTTTTTCAATACATTGACATGAATCAGCCATGGGTGTACATGTGCCGCTGTAGGTTTATGCTAATACTGCTAAGTCGCTTCACTCGTGTCCGACTCTGTGCGACCCCATAGACGGCAGCCCACCAGGCTCCCCGGTCCCTGGGATTCTTCAGGCAAGAACACTGGAGTGGGTTGCCATTTCCTTCTCTACTGCATGAAAGTGAAAAGTGAACGGGAAGTCACTCAGTCGTGTCCAACTCTGTGTGACCCCATGGACAGCAGCCCACCAGGCTCCTCTGTCCACAGGATTCTCTAGGCAAAAATACTGGAGTGGATTGCCATTGATACTTCTTGCCAAATTGGGGATATTTTATGTTACTATTTCTTTAAATATTTTTCAACTTCATGCATTTTATCCTCTCCTTCTGGGACTCCAATGACACAAATCATTTTTTTTTTTTAATAGTCTCAGTTTCCTGAGACTTCCTTTGTTTTTATTTTGTTTTGGTCTAATTTTTCCATTTTTTTAGATTGTTAGATGTATTGTTCTAAGATCACAGATTCTTTCTTGTTTCCTCTTCTTTTTGCTATTGAGTCTGCCAATTCAGTTTTTTTTAATTTAATTTAAAAAATTATCATTTGGTTCTTCTTAATACTTGTATATATTTTTCTGCCACTTCTTTTTTGTTGTTGTTGTTGCCAAGACTTCCTATTTTTTCATTTGTCCCGTTACATTTGTAAATATTCAGTGAAACATTTTTATTACGGCTGCTTTAGAAACTTTGTCAGATATTTCTAACATCTTGCTAATATCAGTGTTCTCTTAGTATTGGAACCTGTTCACAGTCTTTTCTCAATCAGTTTTAAATCTTGATCCTTTGCCTTGCTCCTGCTGAGAGGTAGTGAAAGTCCTACATCTCCCCTACCTCTCCTCTGACACCACCCCAGCAGGAAGAGGAGAGTACCACCTTACCTTTGAATGGAGGCAGGGGTGGGGGCGGGGGTGGAGGTCCAATCTCCCTATGATCCCAACTGACACTACAGAGGTCCAAAGTACTTTGTTATAGCTCAACAAGGGTGGACATCTAGGCTCCTTTGATGTAAGAGGTGGGATTAGGATAACATCTGTCCTTTGCTGGAAGAGGTGGGATTAGGGTAACATTAATTTTGTTGGTGTTTGTCTGGAGTAGTATAGTTATTGTCTAAAAGTTTTGTTTTGTTAGGCACCTTCTTTCCCATCCTTTGGCTAAAAATAAAAAGGTTTTCTTGGTGCTTTTTTCCTTCTGCACCAGTTGACACTTCCCTGATGCCAGTTTCTCCAGCACCTAGCCTGGGATATCTGAGTCAAAACAAAATAAAACCAAACCTGGAGTCTCATCAGTGTGTTGTTTCCTGGGCTCCAAGTTACCTAGCCAGTCTGCCTTCTTTCTCCCTTTCAGAGTCTTCTTTCATTTGTTTAATATACAATGTCTAGGATATTGAGTTGTACTTAGGAGAGGAACAAGAAAAAATATATCTATTACATCATCCTGGAACCAGAACACTCAAGCAGATTACCAAGAGTTCATTTTTGTCCTCTGAATTTTTTTTTTTTTTAATTCAGAGCATCTTATCTCATATTTTACCTTTTAATGCCAACAATTATAGCTGACTATTTTGGAAAATTTTCCTTCTTCCCACCATGTAGTCTATTTATTCTTCTTTTAGAATTTATCCTTCTGTTTTCCCTACAGTAAAAAAAATCTGAAATACTTTGTTTCATAATTTTTTTCACATTATGTCATAAGAACTTTCCATGCTACTGCATTGCTGTTTTCAGTCACTGTGTCATGTCTGATTCTTTGTGACCGCATGGACTACAGCTCACTAGGCTTCCCTGTCCTTCACTGTCTCTCAGAGTTTACTCAAGTTCATGTCCATTGAGTCACTGTTGTTATCTAACCATCTCATCTTCTGTTGCCCCCTTCTCCTTTTGCCCTCAATCTCCCAGAACCAGGGTCTTTCCCAGTGAGTCAGCTCTTTGTACCAGGTGGTGAAAGTATTGGAGCTTCAGCTTCAGCATTAGTCCCTCCAATGAATATTTAGGGTTGATTTCCTTTAATGTTACTGTATACATTTTATAATTATAATTTTAATGCCAATTCTGCTTGTTCATTGTTCATCCCAATGAATATTTTAGAGCTTACAGAATTCTTTAATTTAAAAAATATACTTAATTTCTTAGAGCAGTTTTAGATTCACAGAAAAACTGAAAGAAAAGTACATGGATTTCCTGTATGTCCCTGGTCCCCACACATGTCTCTTTCATTATGAACATGACTCACCTGTGTGGTATATATGATACCAAGGATGAACCTACATTGATATAATCACTCAAAGTTTAAAATTTACATTAGGATTCACTTTTGGTGTTGTACATTCTATGGGTTTGGACAAATGCAAAGTGACATATTTTAATCACTATAGTTGCAGCCATGAAATTAAAAGATGCTTACTCCTTGGAAGAAAAGTTATGACCAACCTAGATAGCATATTCAAAAGCACAGACATTNGGAGCTTCAGCTTCAGCATCAGTCCTTCCAAAGAACACCCAGGACTGATCTCCTTTAGAATGGACTGGTTGGATCTCCTTGCTGTCCAAGGGACTCTCAAGAGTCTTCTCCAACACCACAGTTCAAAATTATCTAAGATTCCTCCATGTCTTTTCACACCTTGAAAGTTCACTTATTTTTAGCACTGAATGATATTCTGTTTTCTACATGCAATGCAGATTATTTATTCATTTACCTACTGATGGACATATTAGTTGCTTCCAAGTTTTAAAATTATGAATAAAGTTTCTATAAATATCTGTGTGCAGGTTTTTGTATGAATATAGTTTTCAGTTTCTTTGTGTAAATACCAAGGAGCACGACCTTTATATCATATGGGAAAGTATGCTTAGCTGTTTCTTTTTTCCCCCACTGCGATCTAAGTTGTGGCTTGTAGGATCTAGTTCCCTGATTTGGGTCCCCTGCATTGGAAGCCTGGAGTTTTAACTACTGGACCACCAGGGAAGCTTAGTGTTTTTAAGAAATTGCCAAGCTGTCTTGCAAAGTGGCTGCCTCATTTTGCATTATCCTTAGTAATGAATAAGAATTCCCATTGCTTCACATCCTCCAAGGAAGACTGGCATGCTGCAGTCTACAGAGTTGCAAAGAATCAGACACAACTTAATGACTGAACAAAAAGGATCACATTCTCACCAGCATTTAATGTTATCAATGTTTCCAGATTTTGGCTTTTCTAATAGGCGTGTGCTCAGTCATAACCAACTCTTTGCAACTCCATAGACTGTAGCCCTCAGGATCTTCTGTCCATGGAATTTTACAGGCCAGAATACTGGAGTGGGGTGACATTCCTTCTCTAAGGGATCTTCCTGCCCCAGGGATCAAGCCTGCATCTTCTGCATTGGCAGGCAGATTCTTCACCACTGAGCCACCCGGGAAGCCCAACCGGGATGTAATTATAAGTTTGTTATTTAAAATTTGCATTTCCCCAAAACATATGTTGTGGATCATCTTTTTCATATGTTTATTTGCCATCTGTATTTCTATCTTCTTTGGTGTGGTGTTTGGTAAGGTCTTTTGTGCATTTTTAGTGAAGTTGTTTGTTTAATTGTTGAGCTTTGAGGCTTCTTTGTATATTTTGAATAATTGTGCTTTATTAGATGGATCTTTTTGCAAGCGTTTTGTCCCAGTCGTCTTATCTTGACACTGTTTTTTCATGGAGCGGTTGTTGTTTGTTTATTTGTTGTGAACAAATCATTATCAGTGATTTCTTTCATGCACCTTGTCTTAGATGATGTATCTAAAAAGGTATCACCATACTTAAGGTCATACAGGCTTTCTTCTATGTCATCTTCCAGGGGGTTTATAAGGGGAATTTTTTTTTTTTTTTTGAGAGTGAGACATTATAAATTTAACTGGAATTTCTGTGCGTGGTCAAGGCTTATTGATTATTGGGTTTACTACAGTATGACATGTGTGATCAGGTGGCTTTTAAAAATGAGGATAAGACCTAATTATTACCTATACAAGTCTTTTTCTCTGGGGTGGTTTAGTTTCTCTAGTCTTCAGATGCTATGCCCTAGTTAAGATGAGGTTTAATTGCAGCCATTCCCATTCCAGAGGTCGACAGAGTGAAAGAGCTGAGTGTCCAACTGTCTATTAATAGATTGTCACTGAATTTTTATTTACAACACTTATTTCTTCATCCCCATGTTTTCTCCCATGTTTCCTCTCTATCCTGTTGTATCACCAAAGTCTCAGAGTCTATTTGCTCAACTTTTCCAATGTCCCACTAACAGAAGGGCTAGCTCTCTAATCACTCCATAGTCATATTTTCAACCAATTCCCATGTTTACAGTTTAGCACTTGATCTACTGTTCCTGAGATAAATTGAGTCTCTCCAATTCCTAACCATTTGGAGGTGATCTTATAGGAACAAGTAAATTTGCTTCTTATTGACATAAACCTCAGTAGTCACCTAAGTTAAAACTTTCTGCTCCAATCAAGCATCTTATTTACATCCTGAAAATTATTAAAATTACTCGTCTGATGTTATCTTTTCTCTTTGCCCTTTGGAATCTATGCCCTGTCATTATCTTACTGTCATTTTAATGACATTTAAATAAGAGGAAATAAACTTATCCAATCAGTATTAAGTCTTACATTGTCACCATTCGCATCTATGAGATTCACACTATTAAAGATGTTGTTAATGATTACTATTGGGTCACCAAATAGTTCATACTATATGCTAAATGAAGTTGATTAGCTGTGTTGTTTTTTTTCACTTATCTGAACGTTTCAGTATATTTTCTTAATAGTCCACGCTTGAAACTATTGTACTTTAATCATACATTAAACTATGTATGCCAAGCCTCATAAATCACATAATGTAATCACTGACAAATAATTACATTTTACCTTCAAAGAACTAAGTGAACTTCAAATAGACACTGGTAGGATAGGACCATAAGTTCACTTAAAAATACATTTGTTAAAATAACAAAAGGAAAACCATGACTTCCTAAGCAATTTAAAAATGTTCTTGGTTGTCATAAGATACAGTGAAGCATCACTAAAACTTTTCAAGAATTTCATTTTTCATTACTAGTTGGACAGTAAGTCAAACTAGTAACACATAAGGTGTCTAAGCATAGTCATTTAAAATGATAATTCATTGACTTGCCCATAACACTGTTTTTCTTAGCTTTCAGTAGCCTATGGATTCAAAAGGAGCCTATTTGAATTTTGAAACCCACATCTTGCTATTTTATTTCTCCTACTTATCCACTCAGGACTGAAGCCCTCTTGAAGCTACCCTTTCCGGTCCCTTCCCACACTGCTGGGCTATTTCAGAGCAGAACCACCTGTCCTTACTACCAGTGTGAACAGCCTCTCCTATAAATCACCCTTCTGATCTATGCCTAGCTTGGAAGCACAGCTCACTTTGCTCACTGCATGATCTGACCAACCAGTGCTACTTCTAACACTGCCATAGAAGTGCAGCTTTGAGCGCCTTACGTCTCTGTGTCTACACTGTTGGTTGCTATGTCACTGTGTTGCCGTGAGTGCTTGCTTCTGTGGCTCCTGACTCACTGCTGCTGCTGACCACTGCTCTAAGTGGCCCAAGGTCTTCCCTGTCCAGCCCTGCCTTCTGCTGCTCTGACAACCCTCCTCTGCTGCCCACTGTGCCCACTGGAACTGCCAGTTCTCGGGCTCTGTGGCAAAGTGAAAGGACAGTGGACTCTTCCCCTATGTGCTGAGCATTTTAAGACTCTGAGGGAAATCTTGTTTGGTTTCCAAGACATTACAGTGCTTAATAAACAGTTTTCTTATTTCACTCATAGGCCTTTTCTCTTTGTGACTAGAACGTAGCTTGCAGATGACAGTTTCACAGTGGAATCAGGACCTAGAATCATCTTCTCCTTTTGATCCTGTCAAATAGCAGTGTTTTTCACCTGGTGATAGTTTTGCCTTTCAGGGGATATTCATCAGTGTCTGGAAACACTTTCAGCTGTGACAGCTAAGCAACTACTAGTGGCAATGAGTGGGTAGAGGCCAAGGAGACTGCTAACTCTTCTACAAAGCACAGGACAGCTCAGCTCTTCATAACAAGGAATTGTCCATCTCTTCCAAATGCCAACTGCACTGGGATTGAGAAAGCCTGTTATAGAGGAACAGAAGGGAATGGGCAGGCGCACCACAGACATGACAAAGAAACCTCGAGAATTCTAAACTGTGTGTGGATGATACAGATGACTTTTCTGCAGAAACAAAATCTTGTGGAAGTGATCCAAAATGAACTCACTATATATATATATATATATATATACACTTCACTCTGCTGTAGACAAAGAATGGGATAAGTTTTCCCACGTGATAACAGCTGCAGAATTTGTAGAACGACATGAGGAAATACATGTATAATGACATTTTAGAGATGTATAGTGACAAGAGGGAACACAATGCTCCAAATATTTACTTTTTAGCTCATCTTGTTTCATATAAATGTCTGCCACGAGCAAAAAAATTTTCCCTGGATTTATAATGGCTGAGTAATATTCCAGTGCATATATGTACTACTTCTCCTTTATCCTTTCCTCTGTTGACGGACATTTAGGTTGCTTCCATGTCTTGGCTATTGTAAATAACAGTTCTGCAATGAACATTGGGGTACACGTATCCTTTTGGATCTTGTTTTTCTCTGGATTTAAAAAGTAAATTCAATAAAATAATAACCAAAAAATAAACTCTCTTCAACTTCCCATGATGTGTGCATTTTTTTTTTAAAGGGATGAAATGTACAAGAGAGCTAGGAACAAAGGCTAATGGGAGACCTGATGGTAGCATATGAAAGAATGTCTGCTAATTGGGACTGGATTGAATTTGAAAGCAACAGCAGCTGCTATAAATATCCTGGCTGGTGGGGAATGGCTTAAATAAGCCTCTGGCTTTCTTTTATTGTTTCGCATAATCCTGGAGCATAGTACTACACTAAACAGAAATCCAAGAATTCCCATATCATGTCTGTCCATCTTCGTGATGTGAGAAACAAACTGTGAAATAGCCAGAAATATGTCTCCTTTCTACACGCTCATCTTCACCTACTTCACCCTTTTTTACTTCCTTTTCCATCCGAAACTTTCAGCACGAAGTATTAGAAGAGGAAGGCAGGTGTATCGCCCTGTGCATCCTGAAATGTATTTACAACCATGCAAAACATCAAAGATAGAGGCAGACCTACAGGGTGAGTTCTATAAGCAATNATGTCTCCTTTCTACACGCTCATCTTCACCTACTTCACCCTTTTTTACTTCCTTTTCCATCCGAAACTTTCAGCACGAAGTATTAGAAGAGGAAGGCAGGTGTATCGCCCTGTGCATCCTGAAATGTATTTACAACCATGCAAAACATCAAAGATAGAGGCAGACCTACAGGGTGAGTTCTATAAGCAATGCATGCTTCTAAGTCTGCCATATATTACACTCAGATGAAGTAGTACATGAGGCTGCCTCCCTGGCATAGAATTTGACCATTCAAACCTCAGTAGACATTAACTCTGCTCAAAAGTAACACACTGAATTCCTGCTCGGTCATACAAACTATATTCAGGGTTGTGAAGGGCAATCTTCCACCTGTCTTAAATATTTGAATAAGAATCATGAGACATCTGAGAGCCAGTGAGAAAGGCTGAGGACACTAAATCTACTGATGTACCCTGGAATATGGTAGAATGCTTGTGTTAGTTTCCTACTGCTTCTTACCACAAACTTAGTGGCCGAAAAAACACACACTATCATGCAACCTTGAGAACAGATATGTAAAATGGGTTTCACTTAGCTAATGTCAGGTTTGGCAGAACGGTCGTCTTTCTTGTGGGGTCTTCAATGTGTGTGTTCAGTCATGTCTCATTCTATGAAACTCATAGGTTGTAGTCCCCAAGGATTGTAGCCCATCAGGCTCCTCTGTCCTTGGGATTTCCCAGGAAAAAATTCTGGAGTGGGTTGCCATTTACTTCTCTAAGGGGTCTTCCTAACCCAGGGATTGAAACTGGGTGTTCTGCATCTACTGCACTGGCAGGCAGATTATTTACCACTGAGCTGCCTGGCAAGCCAGTCAAAGTGGTAATCAGAACAACCTTTCAAGATTATTAACCAAACCACATCTACAAAATGCTTTTTGCCATGTGGGATAACATATTCACATGGCATTAGGGCACAAACATCTCTAGGGGCCATTAAATGCCAGCTATATACATTTTAGACAAAGGCTAGTTCAAAACTTAAATTGAAAGAAAGTAGGGAAACCCACTAGACCATTCAGGTGTGACCTAAATCAAATCCCTTATGATTAAACAGTGGAAGTGACAAATAGATTCAAGGGATTAGATCTGATNCAAATTGATGGGAGAACAATGGAAAAAGTGAGACATTTTTGGGGGGAACTCCAAAATCCTACAGATGGTGACTGCAAGCCATGAAATTAAAAGACACCTGCTCCTTGGAAGAAAAGTTATGACCAAACTAGACAGCATATTAAAAAGCAGAGATACTACTTTGCCAACAATGTCCATCTAGTCAAAGCTACGGTTTTTCCAGTAGTTATGTATGGATGTGAGAATTGGACTATAAAGAAAGCTGAGCATTGAAGAATTGATTCTTTTAACCTTGGTGTTAGAGAAGACTCTTGAGATTCCCTTGGACCACAAGGAGATTCAACCAGTCCATCCTAGAGGAAATCAGTCCTGAATATTCATTGGAAGGACTGATGCTGAAGCTGAAACTCCAGTACTTTGTCCACCTGATGGGAAAAACTGACTCATTGGAAAAGACCTTCATGCTGGAAAAGATTGAAGGCTGAGAGGAGAAGGGGACAACAGAAGATGTGATGGTTGGATGGCATCACTGATTCAATGGACATGAGTTTGAGTAGGCTCCAGGGGTTGGTGATGGACATGGAAGCCTGACATGCTGCAGTCCATGGGGTCACCAAGAGTTGGACACCACTGAGAGACTGAATTGAGCTGTGTTCAAAAATAGAAAACCTGTAATTTGTGGCATCTCAATTAATCTACTTGAAGGAACATGCCTTGAAGAGAATTAAAGATGAATTCCTATTTCTCCTTGTTTTGGAAAGTTAGATGTGTTTTCCTTGGTCTCACACTGTTTTTATACTCTCTCTACAATTGCTGGAGCAGAAATTATTACAATAAAGGAAGACTTGTTCTCATAGAACATTCAGAAACGATCATTTTTAGTTCAGACTATGAACAATTAGACTCAGTAGAAATACTTCACTTGTACTGTCTCCAGGTGTCATTGTTCTCCCCCTTGCCTTTGGTTTCTCTGACCAAGATGCTTTCCCAGCTTACTTATCTTGTTAGCTCTTGTTCCTTAAAAAAAAAAAAGCAACTTTCTTTGAGAAACTATTGGGCTAAGTACACCTCCAAAAATTGTTGCATATGTTATCTGATGTAAACCTCTTAAAACAGTGGTAAAGAACCCGCCTGAGAATGAGGGAGACATAAGAGACGTGGTTTGATCCCTGAGTCAGGATGACCCCCGGAGCAGGGCATGGGAACCCACTCCAGTACTGTTGCCTGGAGAATCTCATGGACAGAGGAGCCCGGCAGGCTACAGTCTTTAGGGTTACACAGAGACATGACTTAGTACATATGTGTGAGCATACTAAGCCATTTTAGTTATTTCGACTCTTCAGTTCAGTTCAGTCACTCAGTCATGTCCGACTCTTTGGGACCCCATGAATCGCAGCACGCCAGGGCTTCCTGTCCATCACCAACTCCCAGAGTTCACTCAGACTCACGCCCATCGAGTCAGTGATGCCATCCAGCCATCTCATCCTCTGTTGTCCCCTTCTCCTGCCCCCAATCCCTCCCAGCATCAGAGTCTTTTCCAGTGAGTCAACTCTTCACATGAGGTGGCCAAAGTACTGGAGTTTCAGCTTTAGCATCATTCCTTCCAAAGAAATCCCAGGGCTGATCTCCTTCAGAATGGACTAGTCACAAAAATAATATAAGGTAAGCAATCTTATCAGACAGAGGTAAGGACATGGTACTTCCCATTCTGCCATCCCCTGTGGATTAGCCTAGCAGAAGACTGCCTTTTCCTGGCTTGTTTCTAACAGGGAAGAGCAGTATCAGACACCAGGTGCAGCGCTAAATAAACTGAATGGAACACTAATGCTCTATTTCTTCCCCGATAAGACTGGGAGGGTGAGGCAGAGTTGAGTATCTCTTTCAGTTAAAATTCTTATCAGTCTGAAATCCTATCAGTAAATGTGATTTAATCAGAAGTGAAAAAATTTGTAACTACTCTTAAGTATCATCATGAAGCTTTTTTATCTGTCATTTTAATTGGAATTTTTCAGAATATAATAGAGAAGGAAATGGCAACCCTCCAGTATTCTTGCCTGGAGAACTCCATGGACAGAGGAGCCTGGTGGACTATGGTCCATGGGGTCACAAAGAATCAGACACAGCTGAACGACTGAGCAGGCACATCAGTACGTACAAACAGAAGCCTATGAGTGTTTGGAAGCCCAAGCAGAACATGGAAGGTCATAGCAAGAGGGCGAAAAAAGTTTCTTGTTCTAGGAAAAGAAATCATTTTTTTTTTCTTTTTGGTATTCTTTTTGCCCATCTATCCTACTTTTATTGCCTTCTAGTTGTCTACCTATTCTCCTGGTATGCATCTGCAGAAATGCAGACCAAATCACACGTTAGCACTAAACAAACCTGGGTTCCAGTCTTGCCCTTNCTTGTTCTAGAAAAAGAAATCATTTTTTTTTTCTTTTTGGTATTCTTTTTGCCCATCTATCCTACTTTTATTGCCTTCTAGTTGTCTACCTATTCTCCTGGTATGCATCTGCAGAAATGCAGACCAAATCACACGTTAGCACTAAACAAACCTGGGTTCTAGTCTTGCCCTTTCCACATACTGAGTATATCTCTGATTTCATGCAGGGAACTTTTCTCCACATCAGTTTACACATTTGTATATTGGAAATAAACTGCCTATCTTGAGGGGTGATTTATGAAGTTCAGTTTTGTTACAGAACAGATGGTTAATACATGTTAAATCCTTTTGCTGATATAACTTTTAATATTATGTTAATATTCAGCTCTGAGGAGTTGAATGTATGTGTTCAGAGTTTTTGGAATAATGCGGAGCAAAAAAAAAATTCCATATAAATGTCAGCTATTCATACATTTTAAAGCAATTATTATTTTATTAATACCAGCTTACCTTTGATTCATGGGTCCTGCCTGTTTTGTTTGTTTTTTTTAAACCGAAGTTTTCCCATTTCTTTTCTAAGAAAGTATCCAGATTTAATATTAAGTCTTCCTGCTTTGTGGTACTGGACTGCTTGTCCTGATAATATTTAAAACCCTTGACCTGATCAATTCTCTCTAAGCTCACCATATCTAAAAGCACCCTTCCACCTAAATGGCCTCCTGGAATTAGCTTGACCTCTGCTGACTCTCCTTTGTTCCACTGCAGTGAACACCCCCTGAAGGACAACACCCTGGGTCCTATTGATATTATGAAATCATAAAGCCAAGACAGTGTTTGATAACTTGTCACTCTGTGAACTAAAATACTTCTCTGCATCTGAATCTCAGTCCTGGTGTTCTAAAGCTGAGCATGACCAATCTTCTCTGTGAAGGGCCAGATGATAAATATTTCGGGTTTTGTGGGCGAGACAGTCTCTGCAACAACTATTCAGCCCTGCAGATACAGCCCAGAAACAGCTAGATGAAAGGGCATGATTTATTATTTATAAAAATAAGTGATAGTCTGGGCTTCTCAGGTGGTGCAGTGGTAAAGAATCCACCTGCCAATGCAGGAGACATGGATTTGATCCCTGAGTTGGGAAGATTCCCTGGAGAAGGAAATGGCAACCACTCCAATATTCTTTCCATGGACAGAAGAGCCTGGTGGGCTACTGTCCATGGGGTTGCAAAAGAGTCAGACTTAGCGGGCGCAGACACACACACACACACATACACAAAAGTGATAGGCTAGATTTGACCCTCAAAACATACTTTGTTTACCCTTGTATCAAAGCATACAATTGTCACCCCCAAGGAACTGTAAATTAGATCTTGGCGGGAGATTGCAAAAAAATCTTCCTCTCTGTGCAAAGTCCAGATAAAGTACAGAAACAGATTGTTCTAAGTTGAACTGTCTCCAAAAATTGATGTCTATCCAGAAGCTAAGACTATGACTTATCTGGAAATAGTGCTGTTGCAGGTATAATCAAGTGAAGATTGGGTCACACTGGATTTGGAGTGGGTCTTAATCCAGTGACTGGTGTCTTTATCAGAAGAGGGAAGCCTGGCCACAGAGATGTGCACAGAGGTTTCACTGGAAAGATACACAAGAAAGTGCCATGTGACTGGAGGGGTGCTTCTACCAGCCAAAGAAGTAAGGTTGTCAGTAACAAGGGTAAAGAAGAAAGAAGCAAGGAAAGGTTCTTGCTATAGCCTCTAGAGAAAGCATGACCCACTAGCATCTTTACTTCAGTTAATTTTTTTTAACTGGAGGCTAGCTGCTTTACAGTGTTGTGTTGGTTTTTGCTATACGATATCAGTAATTAGTCATAACTATGAAAGTGAAAGTGAAGTTGCTCAGTTGTGTCTGACTCTTTGTGACCCCATGGACTGTAGCCTACCAGGCTCCTCCCTCCATGGGATTCTCCAGGCAAGAGTACTGGAGTGGGTTGTCATTTCCTTCTCCAGGAGATCTTCCCAATCCAGAGAGCAAACCCGGGTCTCCGCATTCCAGGCAGACGCTGAGCCACCAGGGAAGCCCATAGACATGTATATTTACATATGTGCATATATATATAAACACCTTCCCTTTTGAGCCTTCCTCCCACCTACCTTCATCCTGGCCCTGTAGATTATCTCAAAGCACCCAGGCTGGATTCCCTATGTTAGAAGCTTCCCACTGGCTATCTATTTTACACATGGTATATGTTAATCCTACTTTCTCAATTCGTACTACCCTCTCCTTCCCTTGCTGTGTCTCCATTTTACATCTCTGTCTCCATTCCTTCCTTCAAATAGGTTCATCAGTACCATTTTCCTTGATTTCATATATAGGTTTTATCATATGATATTTGTTCTTACCTCACTCTGTATAAAGGCTCTAGGTTCACCCACCTCACTATAACTGGCTCAAATGTGCTTCTTTTTATGGGTAATATTCTATTGCATNTACCTTCATCCTGGCCCTGTAGATTATCTCAAAGCACCCAGGCTGGATTCCCTATGTTAGAAGCTTCCCAACTGGCTATCTATTTTACACATGGTATATGTTAATCCTACTTTCTCAATTCGTCCTACCCTCTCCTTCCCTTGCTGTGTCTCCATTTTACATCTGTGTCTCCATTCCTTCCTTCAAATAGGTTCATCAGTACCATTTTCCTTGATTTCACATATAGGTTTTATCATATGATATTTGTTCTTACCTCACTCTGTATAAAGGTNATCTATTTTACACATGGTATATGTTAATCCTACTTTCTCAATTCGTACTACCCTCTCCTTCCCTTGCTGTGTCTCCATTTTACATCTCTGTCTCCATTCCTTCCTTCAAATAGGTTCATCAGTACCATTTTCCTTGATTTCATATATAGGTTTTATCATATGATATTTGTTCTTACCTCACTCTGTATAAAGGCTCTAGGTTCACCCACCTCACTATAACTGGCTCAAATGTGCTTCTTTTTATGGGTAATATTCTATTGCATGTACGTACCACAGTTTCTTTCCTTTCATCTATTGGTGGACATCTAGGTTGCATCCATGTCCTGGCTATTTGTAAACTGTGCTGCAGTGAACACTGACGTACGTGGGATAAACTTACAATGAAAAAATCGGAAAGAAAAATTAAGGAAACAATCCCATTCACTGTTGCAACAAAAATAATAGAATACCTAGGAATAAACCTACATAAAGAGACAAACGATCCATATGCAGAAAACTATAAGACACTGCCAGCACATAAATATCAGACTTCTAGCCTCTAGAATTCTGAGACAATAAGTTTCTGGTGCATTCAGCTACACAGCTTGAGATAATTTGTTATGGAGGACTAGGAAATTAATACACAGGTACCTAACATATCTGTAGTATTATACTTTCATAAGACGATTATGATTATGGAAAAATATTTTTAAAGTCTCCAAGAAGGAGGTCATGTATTTTTTAAAGATGCTGAGAATCACTGCTCTAGATATGTCATTTTACTGATCAGCTCGACAAGGTGTCAGACAAGAACCAACATTTTATTTTGAAAATATTTCCCACTTTTCTAAACCTGGCCTCCCCTTCAAACACTAGTGATTGTGTTTCATCCCCAACCTTACTATATAGTTGTTCCAGCTCTTAGAAATGATGACTTTATACTTAGTCAGATGAACTTGACCTTTGCCCTAATAAGTTTATCTTCAGGGATGAAGATATGGAACAATCATAATTGAGCTGCAGACCTAACATCCAAGCAGCTTTCTATTGTCAAAATACACGAAAGAATTGTGTTGTTCCAACTCTAACTTTCAGCAGTAGGTAGACTCTGAGTTAAAAGAAATAAAACCACCTCCAAATTCCAGAGCATGAATAANCTTTATCTTCAGGGATGAAGATATGGAACAATCATAATTGAGCTGCAGACCTAACATCCAAGCAGCTTTCTATTGTCAAAATACACCAAAGAATTGTGTTGTTCCAACTCTAACTTTCAGCGGTAGGTAGACTCTGACTTAAAAGAAATAAAACCACCTCCAAATTCCAGAGCATGAATAAACTTGCGTTTTTCTTATGGACCACATTATGGTCTAACTATTGTGAGCTCAATATTTTCCAGCCTGACTTAAAGAGAACAAAACAAAAGCTTAGAAATCCTAAGAAGCATTACCTAGGTCACAAACGTCTGAGTAGTCAAGTCCAATTTAATTTCAAGTTGTTGTATTCTTCACAGTGTGTTACTTTGTATCTGAGACCTCCATGAGCGCAGATCTAGAGGAGTCCCACAAAAATCTGCAATCAGAGGTGTTATGACTCTTTTAATTAGATGCTTGGACCAGAATGGGTAATCCTTAGGGGATGAGCAACAGAGCTTTCTTAACCAGAAATTGTCCTGTATTGTTAGCCAGGAAACAACTGAATTATTTCACACATATTTGGGAAATGCCTCATTCCTGACACCCTATGTTGAGTTATTTGGGGCCAAACTCTTGAGAGCTCACATCTTCAGTGTCAGTTTCCCTATATCCACAAAAAAGAATCAGCACAATTTATTCAATAAATATTAAGAGTCCTCAGTACACTAGGCTCTGGAAAAAGGCAGTGAATCAAAGAAAAGAGAGATGAGAATCTATTCTTACGGAGTTAACAGTATAGTCAGAGTGGAATAAACCAACAAAAAATTAAAGAAATAAGTAAAATAAATAGTATACCATATACTGGTACTAACGTAATGGTTAAGAGCACAGAACAGGCTGCATGGCTCTCTACCACACACAAAGTGTGACCTGTAAAATGANGTAAATTTTTGAGATTAGTTGTTTGTCAGTGGTTTCATTTGCTATTATTTTCTCCCATTCTGAAGCCTCATTGATTTTTAGTTGCTTTCTTACTTGTACAACTAGTTTACAAGATCACTTTGACTTTTGACACAACACCACACACAGCAAAATGTCACCCCCCCCAAATTCTCAAACAATTAGCTACTTTTCACTTCTTTTGAAATAAAAAATTTAGAGCAGATAGTTAGGAGTTATATTTGCTTTGAGATTCCTTGTGGCTCAGTTGCTAAAGAATGTGCTTGCAATGCAGGAGACCTGGGTTCGATCCCTGGGTTGGGAAGATTCCCTGGAGAAGGGAAAGGCTACTGACTCCAGTATTCTAGCCTAGAGAATTCCATGGACTATAGAGTCCATGGGGTCACAAAGAGTCAGAGACAACGGAGCGACTTTCACTTATATTTGCAAACATGTGACAGGCTCAAGTTAAACAGTAATGCACTTAAACTACCGCTGCCTTTTTAGTAATGCTATCATGTTGCTCAAGGAAATCATGATATACCCTGATTTTAGAAAAATTTTGAATAAAAATATAAGAAAAATAAAACACTTATAAATCTATTTTCCCACTCTATTCCATGTGAAATAATTGATCAATTTCTCCTCTGAATATGTCATATTAAGACAAACATTTACATAAATGTTTTAATATTTTTCACAGGAAAGTATATNGCTGCCTTTTTAGTAATGCTATCATGTTGCTCAAGGAAATCATGATATACCCTGATTTTAGAAAAATTTTGAATAAAAATATAAGAAAAATAAAACACTTATAAATCTATTTTCCCACTCTATTCCATGTGAAATAATTGATCAATTTCTCCTCTGAATATGTCATATTAAGACAAACATTTACATAAATGTTTTAATATTTTTCACAGGAAAGTATATTATGAGCATGTTTCCATTTTATTATTTGGATACATGTGGCCACATAAGCTGTGTAGTGGTCTTTAATAAACATGAAAAACTATTACCTACATAATTTTTGAGTATGTAGCTATGATTATGTATGCATGCATGCATGCTAAGTCACTTCAGTCCTGTCCAACTCCTGCAAATCTATGGACCACAGCCCGCCAGGGTCCTCTGTCCATGGGATTCTTCAGGCAAGAATACTAGAGTGGGTTGCCATTCCCTTCTCCAGAGGATCTTCCTGACACAGAGATCAAATCTGAATCTCTTACTTCTGCATTAGCAGGCAGGTTCATTACCACCAGTGCCACCTGGGAAGCTTCAGCTTTGACTATAATTCTGAATAATTCCTTATCAGAATTATAAATACCTGCTAAAAAGTTATTCTTCACTTAAATCTTCAGATGTATGTTTATAAAATTATTTTTAGAAGGCTTGTGGTAATTGCATTCTAACCAATAGTCTATTTTAATGTCTGATAATGTTTTTGTCTAGTGTGCATCAATTTTTATGTGAAATAGTATATTATTTTAAACTAGAGTTACTTTGATTATATTGGAATGTAAATGTCCAGTCACATGTTTTAGTCACTATTTTTTTCTTGAGTTGCTTTTTATTTGAATTATTATTAATTCACTGAACTGAACTGAATATACAAATGAAACTTGGAATATTATTTTACTTTAATGTAAGAGGTCTTTATATACAAAATGGCTGGTGTTAGTGTTGCAAATAATTTTTATATTTGGCATTAACATTTCTTTACAGAGCTTTGAAAGGGGTGACAAACAAGATGTAACAACATGACTACCAAAATCACTTGCACATGTTAAGTTGATTTTTTGTGTGTGTGCCCATGTTTCTCCATCTGTAAAAGGAACATAATAACAATACCAATTCCAAAAGGTTTCTTTAAAAGAGCAATTCAGTCATATACATACTTATGGCTGATTCGTATTGTTGTATGGCAGAGACCAACACAGCATTGTAAAGCAATTATCCTCCAGTTACAAATAAGTAAATTTTAAAAAAGCAATGAGTCAGTGCATACATACAATATTTTAGAATTATGCCTGACATACTTTCCAATAACTTCCTTCTGTTTATAAAATATGATTAGGAATACAATTTTAATAGCTTTATTGACAGATAATTCACATATCAAACACATTTAAAGTGTGCAAAAAACAATGACTTTTTGTATATAAACAGGTGATGCAAACATTGCCGTGATCAATTAAAGAGTATTTTCATCATTTCCAAAGAAACCTTGCAACTCTTAGCCATAATTCCCTAACCGTCCAGCTCCACTTTTCATCTCTAGAGACTTGCTTGTTAATGGAAGTTCATTTAAATGGAACCACACAATATGTGATCCTTTGTGTCTGGTTTTTTTTCACTTAGTATGGGTTTTTAAGGTTTATTCCTATTATAATAGGTATCAGTACTTAGTTTCTTTTTACAGTTGAGAGATATTTCATTGTATTGCTGTTAACATATTTTTATTCAGTCATAATATAATGGCTTCCCTAATATATTATATTCCCTAATATATTAGGGCTTCCCTGGTGTCTCAGAGGTTAAAGCATCTGCCTGGAATGCAGGAGACCTGGGTTCGATCCCTGGGTTGGGAAGATTCCCTGGAGAAGGCAATGGCAACCCACTCCAGTACTCTTGCCTGGAGAATCCCATGGAGGGAAGAGCCTGATAGGCTACAGTCCATGGGGCAGCAAAGAGTCNTCTGCCTGGAATGCAGGAGACCTGGGTTCGATCCCTGGGTTGGGAAGATTCCCTGGAGAAGGCAATGGCAACCCACTCCAGTACTCTTGCCTGGAGAATCCCATGGAGGGAAGAGCCTGATAGGCTACAGTCCATGGGGCAGCAAAGAGTCAGACATGACTGAGCGACTTTACTTATAATATAATGGACATTTAATTGTTTTCCACGTTTTTTATTATGAACAATGCTTCATTGAATATTCATGTGCAGGTTTTTCTGAGGCCACTTTTACACTTCTCCTGGGTGTATGCAAGTGAAAGTGTTAGTCACTCAGTTGTATTCAGCTCTTTGTGACCCCATGAACTATAGCTCACCAGGCTCCTCTGTCCATGGAATTCTCCAAGCAAGAACACTGGTTGCCATTCCCTTCTCCAGAGGATCTTCCAGACCGAGGGATTGAACCCAGGTCTCCTATTCTTTACCATGTCAGCCTGGAGTTATACTGCTGGGACACATGATAGTTCTGTAGAAGGCAATGGCAACCCACTCCAGTACTCTTGCCTGGAAAATCCCATGGATGGAGGAGCCTGGTAGGCTGCAGTCCATGGGGTCGCGAAGAGTCGAACATGACTGAGTGTTTTCATTTTCACTTTCATGCATTGGAGAAGGAAATGGCAACCCACTCCAGTGTTCTTGCCTGGAGAATCCCAGGGACGGGGGAGCCTGGTGGGTTTCCATCTATTGGGTGGCACAGAGTCGGACACGACTGAAGTGACTTGGCAGCAGCAGCCTGGTTCCTAATGTTGCCCATCTTTTCTCATGATTTTTTGTCAAATATATGTTTATATTAATAGAGCATCAATTTAGATCCTTTGCCCCGTTTTTGATTGAACTATTTGTCTTTTCATTAATGAGTGTCAAATATTCTTTATATATTCTAGATATAAGTCCATTGTAAAATATATGATTTGAAAATATCTTTTCCCATCCTGTAAGTGACAAATTGGTATCCCTCATGGTTTGATGACTACTTCAAAGAAACCAATGTTCATTTCCCTCAAGGTACATACTGAACACTGTATACAGCACAGCATTTAAAACACCAAAAGCTGACAACAGATCAAATGATAGCAGTAACATAACTGGCAATCATATAAGGCAATATGTTACAACAGTAAAAATATACTATAGTTATACATTCTATGATGTAAAAGGAAAAATATAGTCACAGGAAAAATATATATGTGTGTATATAGATATGTACAGGTCTGTATGTATGTGTGTGTGTGTATATATATATATATAGTAATTCCATTCTTATCTGGGTGACAAATGAGCAAAACTAAACAAAAATTCATCAGATTAATTTTTATAGAGAATTATTAACACAACATCGAGATGTTAATTACTTGCAGAAAGACTGGGATCCAATCCAAAAGATGCCTACAGGGAATTTCCAACACTATTGATGGTATTCTATTTATTTAGCTAGACACAATGCATACACATGTATTTCTTGATTAGCATTCTTCACATTGCACAAATATGTCATATCTATAGGCCAGAATAAAGCAATGATAATCAACTTTTTAAATGAGGTATGCCCTTTCTTTACAAAGAAAATATAAATGTATATTCTCATAAAGTAATATACTTATTTTTTTTTTGCTCAGAATGACTTATTTTGGAGAGTTTCAATTACCATAAGATAGATGTTTTGAATAATCTGAAATAGTTTCTTAAAGGGAAGTGAGTAGATTTTTTTTTTTGCTAGAGGACCTTTACAATTTTGTGCCTTTAGGAGGTTTCTGCCCTCATTCTATGTCAAGAATCTGCCAACCCTTATAATAATTCCCTTCTAAAACCACTATGTAGTTACTGTTTAATACTACTGATAATACTTTTATGAAGACCCCAGCCTCAAACACAGTGATCTACTGAAGTTACTTAGTCATCAGGTTAGCAATTCCTACACTGAATTATAAAGTTGTTTTGCCCTAAAGAAGCAAACCAAGCCAGAGGAGAAATCAAATACACTGTGAATCAAGAGACAAAACACAGCTAATCACTTTGGATAGATATTTCACTGCTTGCACAGCTGGGCATGGTGTGCTCATTTTGTAAATATGCTTTGCTATTTTCTTGGTATTAGTCAGTTTGCTCGAATGGATTAGAAATTTGAAAGCGGCTTTGTCTAATGTCATGGTAAATTTGTATCCTGATAGAAGAATGCTTATGTCCTGATAAGCATTGTTGTTTTCCCCAGCTTGCCTCCACTGATATTGGAAGCCAAAGGGTGAAATGCCACACAAAGGCTTAAACTCAAGATTTTTAAGTTCCTGTAGCAGCTTGGAAATTGTTAAAATTGCATTTCACCCCCTGAATTAAGTTTAATATTCAAGATGTTGGCATAGTGTAGCTCTATAAGAGAAGAGAAAGACAGAAACAGTATATTTTTTCTCCTCCTTACAGAGGTTTTACCTACATGTAACTTCCAGATCACCACTAGCACCAGGGGCATCATCAGGTATAAACCCCGAATTTCTCTGGAATTCAGGATAAGATCATAGAAATATTCTGAGAACTATATCCCTGTTTAAGTGAGTAAAAGACACTTAAAAGTCATTTTTGTGGCTGGGGTTGGGGGAGAGGATAGACTAGACTATTCAGAGGGTAGGCACTAGAAACCATGATTACCAAACATCTAAACTGGCTTCATGGTAAGAATCACTTCAATGATAACAGAGAATGTGTGGCAGATTGTTTTTCCCCTGGAAGTCCATATTAGTGTCTACTACCCCACATGCTCTTCCTGATCTTGCTACTTTCCCAGCAAGAGGTGGAGTCTGTTTCCTCCCCCTTGAAACTGCAGAGATGATTGTGATTGCCTCCACTAAAGATATAGGGAAAGTCTTACTAGGTGGCTCCAGAGGCTGTATCACAAAAGGTAACACAGCTTCCCACCTGGCTCTGTCTCAGAATGCTCACCTTTGGAATCAAAGAAGCCCAAGCCACATGAAGTCTCATGTCAAGGAGAACAGAAGACCCAGGCCTCAGCACTATTTGACTCCCAGACAACAGCCAGTAAGGAGTAACCTGTGGCTGAGTGAGCCAAATTGGAAGCAGACTCTCCAGCCTTCAGCTGAAGCTGCCTTAAGAGAAGCTGAGTCTCTCCTATGATATCTGCCCACTTTGAAAATTTGGGGGCAAAATAAGTAACTGTTGTTACTTTACTCAATTTGGGGATGGTTTATTGGGCAGCAATATATAACTGGAACAAAAGTCCACAACTAATGGCTGGGTAGAAGCCAATAAAAAACTGTGTTCAGAAAAAAAGAGAGAGAGAGAGAACGAAAAGAAAAACATTTGATGGGTTTTGAAGGAACTCTACAATAAAAGTTGAAGTTCTTCAAAGAAAACATTCTGGGGGACCATTCAAAGAGGTTATTCAAAGTAAGCTTTGAATTTAAAAAAAGTAATTGAGAAAATAATTAAACTATTTCATTCATGCTTTAATGGGTTTCTTTGGATGAATTGCTATCCTAAGTCCTCCTTTGAAGTCGGGATCAGCAGTGCAGATAAAGTCTTCTAGAACTTCTTGGCAAGGAAGATATCAATAGTTACAGGGGCCATAATAAATTCTTCTTAACATTTGGAGGGTTGAAATTGTGGAACTGCTGAACATAATGTGTAAATTATTATTTTGACAAAGGTCTTATTCTACACATATTAGTAATTTAGAGAGTTTAGATTAAAAAAAAGTGAATGGAACTCAAGTGAGACTCTCTACTTGAGTAAAATTTACTTCCTTAAAAGTAGATTATTGAGTCTAGAATAATATTCTTTTTTAAAAGCACTTTATAATATCTCACAGCGTACACTATTTGTTTACTTTCATAGAGCCTTTTGGATTCTATGGATTCTAAGTTGCCTCTTGTAAGTGCACCTCTCTAAAAGTTTCTTTGCTTATATTNTGAGTCTAGAATAATATTCTTTTTTAAAAGCACTTTATAATATCTCACAGCGTACACTATTTGTTTACTTTCATAGAGCCTTTTGGATTCTATGGATTCTAAGTTGCCTCTTGTAAGTGCACCTCTCTAAAAGTTTCTTTGCTTATATTGGTGCAACTTTAAGACTGAAATTTCTCTCTGTGGCTCATCCCACTCCTCAAGTGTGGACCAATAACTCAGAGGAATTACAGGAAAGATGATGCTGAACAGTTAAGTGATAACCTGGAGGACCTTCTGTTCTACTTGATTCAAGTCAGGATAATACATCAAGGACAGAATGGAGTTGTTCTACTTATAGGTAGTTTCAAATGTAAAAGATTTGAGAAATAAAGGAATGTGAGGACAGGATAAAAGTTAGTCACTGAGTCATGTCTGACTCTTTGTGACCCCATGGACTGTAGCCAACCAGGCTCCACTGTCCATAGATTTCTCCAGGCAAGAATACTGGAGTGGGTTGCCATCAGCAGCAGCAGATCAATTACACAGGCAGAAAATCAATGTCCTGCTGCTTACACTGTGAGGGTTTTTTGTTTTATTTGGGTTCAGTTAATCACGATGGTGTGATCACTTTGGATAATCACAATAGTGTGACCAAGAGCCAGACATCCTGGAATGTGAAATCAAATGGGCCTTAGGAAGCATCACTACGAACAAAGCTANCACTGTATAATCCATGGTACAATACATTATTTTATTATAAAGTATTATAATACTTTATAAAAAATTATAGTATGTCAAGGCTATATATTGTCACCCTACTTATTTAACTTCTATGCAGAGCACATCATGTGAAATGCCAGGTTGGATGAAGCACAAGCTGGAATCAAGATTGCTGGGAGAAATGTCAATAAACACAGATATGCAGATAAACTGGAGAAGCAAATGACAACCCACTCCAGTGTTCTTGCCTGAGAATTCCATAAACAGAGGAGCCTGGAGGCTACAGATCAAGGGGTTGCAAAGGGTCAGAGACGACTAAGCAATTAACACATATGCAGATGATTCCACCCTTATAGCAGAAAGCAAAGAGAATTAAAGAACCTCTTGAAGAAGGTGAAAGAGGAGAGTGAAAAAGCCAGCTTAAAACTCAACATTCAAAAAATGACATCTGGTCCTATCACTTCATGGCAAATAGATGGGAAAAGAGTGGAAACAGTGACAGACTTTATTTTCTTGGGCTCCAATATCACTGCAGATGGTGACTGCAGCCATGAAATTAAAAGACACTTGCTCCTTGCTAAAAATGCTATGACAAACCTAGACAGTTTATTCAAAAGCAGAGACATTACTTTGCTGATAAAGGTCTGTCTAGTCAAAGCTATGGTGTTTCCAGTAGTCACATATGGATGTGAGTTAGACCACAAGGAAGGTTGAGCATCAAAGAATTGATACTTTTAAACTCTGGTGTTAGAGAAGACTCTTGAGAGTCCCTTGGACTGAAAGGAGATCAAACCAGTCAGTCCTAAAGTTAATCAATCCTGAATATTCATGGGAAGGACTGATGCTAAAGCTGAAGCTCCAATACTTTGGCTTCCTGATGCAAAGAACTGACTCACTGAAAGGACCCTGATGCTGAGAAAGACTGAAGCAGGAGGAGAAGGGTACAACAGAGTGGATGGTTGGATAGCATCACTGACTCAATGGACATGAGTTTGAGTAAGCTCCGGAAGATGGTGAAGAACAAGGAAGCCTGGCTTGCTGCAGTCCATGGGGCTGCAAAGAGTCAGATTTGACTGAGCAACTGAACAACAACAACAAATATCTAAATCTATCTCTTCAGCTATTTGTTATCTATATTTTCTCCATGCTAATGAACAGAAACTGATGAAAAATTACCTTTTTTTTTTAATTTTTATTTTTACTTTATAATACTGTATTGGTTTTGCCATACATTGACATGAATCCGCCACGGGTGTACATGTGCTCCCAATCCTGAACCTTTCTTGATAAAGCAATTCCACATCCTTCAAATAAGAATTAACATGCTGGAGCATCTCCCCAATTAATATAATTTAAGTGAGCTAAGGCATTTTGGAAAAGGATGTTGGTAAATAATTAGTAAACTAGATAGCATTTACATATGGGACATATAATTTAGTCCATAGAGTAAGAAGATTTTAAATGGATATATTCCTTTTTTTAAAAAAAAATTTCAGGAGATATCTACCTTGAAAGTTATCCACTGGTTTATTGTAAGAGAGGCAATACAAAAATTTTAAATTTTGAGATAAATGCATATTCACACAAAACAAGCTATAAACAACACATAGAACAAAGTATTAGACATATAGTCTGCTCACAATTGCATTTTTTCTTTTAAAAGTTTGGCTAACTGAAGTTAATAAAAGTTCAATTATCTGTAAATATTGTTTATTTTCCAAAGCAAGAGTACATCTTTATGCATTTTCAAAAAGCTTCAGCTAGCAGATTTATTTATGAAATTTGAGGGGACACAGATAAATCCCCAAAGTGATGCTAATTTTTAAATTAAATATACATAAATTAATCCACATAACTCTGGGAGCAAAATAATTCTTAGAAAATGCATGGAATTCATTATGAGCTATTAAAGAGGCATTCAGTAATTACTAGCGGTGAAAACAATTTATAAAATAAACTTACACTTTTTTTCTATCTTGTAATAATGTAGTACTTACTTAGAGAATCTAATCGCTTCTTGTAGTATTTTCTTCAAAGAATAATTTAAAATTTCCTGTCCTTGTAGGAAAAAAATATTATCTAAAGTTTCAAGATATAGAGCTTTGAATAGAGAACTTTTGACACGAGTATCATTAAAGCTGAAGTAACCTTATAATCTCAGTCTTTCGTTACTTAGATAATTCACTCTCACTCATGGACTTGCCTAGAGTATATTGCATGAGGGAGCTTAAACATTAATTTGCTTGCCTCCATCATAGCAATAGCTACATTTAATGTCTATAACAGGCTACGTCCTCTCATAGGTATGTTACTTACAATCTCTCAGTTTGCCTTGAGTTACATCAAAGCTATGATCTAAGTTTTGGTGCTTCCACGTGTAGATTAGAAGAGAGGAATTTGCCCTTCATTGGAGGTTGACAAGCTATGGCCTGTGGTCCAAACATGGCCACCACCTGGTTTTGTAATTGGAGTTGCACTGGGATTCAGTCGTAAGCCTCATTTACTTACTGTCTATGGCTGCTCTCTCCCAACAATGTAAGGATCGAGTATTTGCAGTAGAGACCATAGCCTTCCCAGGTGGCTCAGTGGTAAAGAATCTGCCTGCCAGTACAGGAGATGCAGGTTCAGTTCCTGGGTCAGGAAGATCCTATAGAGTGGGAAACAGCAACTCACTCCAGTATCCTGCCTGGAAAATCCCATGGACAGAGGAGCCTGGTGGGCTACAGTCCACGCAGTCACAAAGAGTCAGACCCGACTGAGCTCACTCAACAGAGACCATAGCAGTGCAGAACCACAGATAGTTATTATCTAGGCCTTTTCAGAAAAAAATTGCTGCTCTTTGCTCTATGCCACTCAGTGAGAATGGCCTTTCAAAGCCAGGGTTTTCTGATGCCATCGCCAGAGCTTTTTCAGCTGTATTATGATACATGCCACAGTGAAAAAAAAAAGTTAAAGGCAGAGGGGCAAGGGGGTAGAAGGAATAATTATTGATTTTTTTTTTTTAACTATTAGCCTTGATGATCTCTAAAATGCGGATTTTGGATATAAATTCTGCCTCAGAAATGTATCACCACTATGAATCTAGGCCGAGGCATGTAAATGTTCATGGACTCACACACATTGTTTAAAAAATGGGAATAATGATACCTGACCTCCCTACATTCAAGGGTCTAGGATGGGTAGGCACTTTCTAACTCTATTACCCACTTTTCTGTAATTCTGATTCCCATGCCAGACCTACGGTATATCTGATTCACTTAACTGGAAATGATCTAAAATAGTTTGAAATACTGTTTTTAATCTACAGTGCAGATGAACTCTGCCCAAACATACAACATAATAGATTTATTACATTTTTTATGATCCATAGTGGTTCATTCAGTCGAATACAAAAATTATTTTTTGAGGATTCTCCTGGCATTTTGAAAAGTCCTCCAGGGGGTCATAGAATATTTGTATAGCTACTGATTTAATGTTTGAGTCACTTTTACATATATTGCTGCTTTTGAATTACCCATATACACAAACACACACAATATACAAACAAGCATGGCCTACTTATTCTAATTAAAATTTAATAAGCAGCTATAATGTATAAGTTATTATGCTAGACACTAGCATCAAATGTTTACATTCTTGAAATAAAGGCAGAGCATGAAACATACTTTTAAAAATAACATTATACACACAGTTGTATAAAAGTGATTGTACAAAGGTAATCAGGACACTATGACAGACCCATTAAAGAAACTGATAGTGGATTTGAACAGGGAAAGAGTGGAAGTATGTCAGTTCAAAGCAAAGATTCCTGAACCTTGGTCTCTCAGCACCACTGACATTTTGACCTGGATAATCCTTTTTGTGTTCTCCTGTGCAGTGTAGGATGATAGCAGTTTCCCTGGCTTCTACCCTCTAAATGCCAGTAGTAGGTCTATAGTCCCAATTGTGATAGCAAAAAAAAACATCTCCAGACATCATCAAATGTCTCCTAGAGGCAAGTCATTCCTGGTGTAGGACCACAGTGTAAGAAATGGATGGGCATTGAGCAAGCTCAAAAATGAATGTAGGAAATGAAACTAGATTAAATGGCTATTTTAGTCACCCAGATGAGAAATGAACAGAAGAAAGAATGTTAAAGGTGCATTTTGGTGGTAGCATATATAGCGCTTGATGGATTGAAAGTGGATTGTAAAACAGTTTCAAATTCTAGTGGGAAAAAGTAGCATTAGGGGAAACTGTTATAAAGTCCAAGTTAACGGCAATTCTGATCTCATTTGGTTATAAAAAAGGGGCCCAGGAATATAGATTTTGACAAACATCACATTTTGAGGAAAAAAAAACAAACAAACAGATGTAAATATTGGAATGCTATTAGAAAACAGGGCCAAAAGAAATGAGAGACTAGCCCATTTGGAGGTGAACCATAAGTAGAATAATTGACCAAGTAATTGTAGCAATGTAGAATATCCTGGGAAAGATTGAGGGCAAAAAAGAGAAGACAGCAGAGGACGAGATGGTTAGACAGCATTACTGACTCAATGGACATGAAGCTGAGCAAACTCTGGGAGACAGTGGGCAGAGGAACCAGATAGGCTGCAGTCCATGGGGTCTCAAAGAGTTGGAAACAACTTAGTGATTGAACAACAAACATATACCCATTTGACCAATGAATTAGGGTACTTCCTTCTTGGAAGTAAATGTCTAGAGACAATGACTTACAAGATGCTTCTTCCTGAAAATCTCTAAAGTTATGCCATCTTTAAAGTTTAGCCAAGTATTCCCCAGGTCTGGTTTACCTGGGTTACTATGCTGGTTTTACACATTCCAGAAAAAAATATTTTTTGTGTGTGTGCGTGTACATATATATATATATATATATATATATATATATATATATAAAACCTATAGTTATCAAAAATGGTTGTATCCTAAGAACATTCTAATATATATGACATAAAGTTATTTGGGAGAGAATCTTGTGTTCATGATTTCTAGGGTTTGAAGTTCTGGTTTCTGAACCACAAGGAAGAGAAGTGTGGTGTACAAATCTGAGGGCAGAACGGGGCTCCGCCAGGCCCTGTCATCTCTGCTGAAAGCATGGGAAGCTATTGAAGTCTTTAGCTCCTGTCACAAACTGCAGTGCCTCTCAGTACTTTGTATGGTTTATTTTATGTGACTCATGGTTCAAGAGCCCGGTGGTTGATGTTAATAAAATGAGATGACTTTGAAGACGTACAAGGATGATAAAAATCATCTTAGAAAGCCTGTGTTCTGCTTTGGTGACCTCAATTCTTGATTTAAGATCTCACTAAGCCATCTATGATATTAGGTCTTTTATTCAGTATTTATTTACGCTAAATATATTTGTTCATATATGTTCTACATTCTAGGTATTAATATAAAATATGTATTTTGTAGTATATATATATGTATATATATATTTATATACACTAAAAATACAACAAAAGAAAGAGGGTCAAGTTATTCTTCTAAAGTATTGACTGCAGCTTTAAGAAAAAGTCAACGAGAAATGTTTTTAAGCATTTTGTTCAACATTCTCTAGTATTTAGTGAATTAGAGAACAAGGCTACTGAATGTGACATATTTACCAGTCAGGCATCTCCATTTTGCTAAAGAAAAGAAATGGATCAAATTATATATCTTCTGTACTGTCTGTAATTTTCTTTACAATTCTTCCACATCAATAGCATGAGATTTGTTTTTAAATTATAACCTAGTCGAATTTAGTTAACATACACTCTAATTGGATACACACATGTCAAGGCAGCAATAGTATTTCCATTAGCATATTGGATGTTAGAGAGGGTTTTTTTTTTTTTTTTTTTTTTACTGTTCTAATTTAGTGATATAAAGATATGTGGTTGGGTTAGAAACCATCTCCTTTATCAAACTGGAGGTGCTCTGCATAGAATGTATGCGTTTCTGGAACAAGAGAAAGAAAACTGCTGAAGGAGCAGTCTGTGGTTGATGGAGTCTTCCATTCAGCCCCTGCTTCCTGCCTTTCCCATCTGTTCACAGGCCGATTGGCTTCCACCATGAACGGTCACGAGAAACAGAAGGAGCTGTCTGCTCTCAGTGAAGGGGTGACAAGGCATAGCTATCTGTATTCACCAATGAGAGCAGAGATTCACAATTTAAGAAGCTGAGTGTCTCACTCACCCAAGGAGATCTAGAAATTTACTATGAAGGAAACAAGAACTCCAGATGTAAACACAGAGATCAGGCTCAAAGGAATAAAGAATGTCACTTATTTATTGATGGTATTAAAGCTTCCCAACCAAAGGCCACAAGGAATACCTTAGTAGTCTCATAAAAGTCAGTTAGAGCTATTTGTTTGCTACAACAGGGAGAACATACTCAAGGGGAACCAGAGGAGGGTTTCATTAGGAGAGAGATGGCAAGGGCTCCTTCTAGGGTGTGGGGTGCCTGGACTGGCACCAGATGATTCTGGAGGACTGGGGAAACAGGGTCCTAGTCAGGATAGGATGCAGGCCAGAAGCAGGAACAATTTAGTAATGTAATACTGTGATAATTTTTGTCCCTGAGGTGAAAATATTAAAGCGTTGCTGTTGTTCAGTTGTTAAGTCATATCTGACTCTTTGCAGCTCCATGAACCTCAGCACACCATGCATCCCTGTCCTTCACCATCTCCTGTTTAAACTCATGTCCATTGAGTGAATGATGCCATCCAGCCATCTCATCCTCTGTCATCCCCTTCTCCTCCTGCCTTCAATCTTTCCCAGCATCAGGGTCTTTTCCAATGAGTCAGCTCTTCGCACCAGGGGCAAGAGTGATAAATGATAAGGAAGTAGTGATATATTAATATCTTTTTAATTGGAGGATAATTGCTTTACATCATGTTGGTTTCTGCCATACACCATGAATCAGCCATACATATACAGATGTCCCCTCCTTCTTGAACCTGCGTCCCATCCACCCCCATCCCAGCTCTCTGTGCTGCTGCGGAGCACTGGCCTGAGCTCTGCCGTGGTGTCTTACAACAGCTGTGCTAGTCATTTGAAGGATTACGCTCTAGCCTGGACTATCTCCTACCAGTCTTGCCGGACACACTGTTATGTTAGGAACACTGCAGCCTGACTACTAGCTGAGCGGACTTTGACTTCCTCTGTAGGACTGACCAGAAAACATAATGAGGTTGAAGATTTAGCAAAAAGCTGTAAACACTGCTTACTTATTAACTGTCAGCCCTTACAAAACAAATAAATGGTCAATGGGAATGAACACAGACAGCCTGATTATCCTAATACTGCTATCAAACTGCAATAATTAAACAAGCATATGAACCCGAGTGGACCACACTGCATCACAGTGTGATGTGACTAGAGTTTCACGCGACCCACATGAAACTCTAGTCATCACAACCTGAGTAGAAGAAAGATCACTGAAGGTTCCCCAAGGAAGGCAGGCTTCATCATGAGAACTCTGAGATTAAGATAAGACTGAAGGAGAGATTTGGTGGCTTAAAAATAATGTCTGACACTGATTTAATGTTAAATACCTAGTTATGTTTCCTATGATTCTGGGAATATAAATGGTGTACTTATCACTTGCTTTGAATGACAAGCATTTCTAAGTATTACCCAGACAAAGATTAAATGTTTATAAAATCCTTACTTTGGATTTTATAAACTGAGCCCTCAAAGAGAGACCTAAGTAGAAAAAAAAAATCTAGACACCAGAATGTGAATCATATTTCACATAGGTAATCTTGGAAAAAGAACTTAAACTTTCTGAGTTTCTATTTCCTTACTGTAAAATAGAGATGGTTAATATTATATACCTTTTAAAACATACAAGGCATTTCGTGAGTATAAGTAAAAACAAAAATTTACATGCTGTTTTTCAGACTAACATCTTGATTAAATCAAGACATACCTATGTTACATTTTTGTGGTTGCACAGTTGCAAGTAACACAAACATATAAATTAGGGTTAGTGAAAAGAGAAAGAGGAGGAGGTAAAGGAGGAAGAGAAAGCAAAAGAAGGGACAAACCGTCTGAGAGTGGAGAGAAGGGTATTCATAGGAAGCTTAGTGTCTCCTTTTTCTGGGCACCTTTTTCTGAGACAGGCAGATATGGAGAACTGGAAATTAACAAAGCTGTTAGCAACACTCCCTATACTTTCTCCATTTCATGATTTTGCTTCCTCTCCAGTACTCTTGCCTGGAAAATCCCATGGATGGAGGAGCCTGGTAGGCTGCAGTCCATGGGGTCGCTAAGAGTCGGACACGACTGAGCGACTTCTCTTTCACTTTTCACTTTTATGCACTGGAGAAGGAAATGGCAGCCCACTCCAGTGTTCTTGCCTGGAGCACCCCAGGGACGGGGGAGTCTGGTGGGCTGCCATCTATGGGGTCGCACAGAGTTGGACACAACTGAAGCGACTTAGCAGCAGCAGCAGCAGCGTGCTACTTTCTTTTTCTCTCTTTGCAACTCAAGATTTCTCAATGCTTCATATTCATGTCTGCCCAACAATTAAAAGGTTGCATATTCCCTATTCAGAAGCACATCCCAACTGTATTGCTGTCACTCGGTTCAGCTCCTCAGGGGAGATTATCTGATTGCAGATAGTGAGGCAGACCATGNCGTGCTACTTTCTTTTTCTCTCTTTGCAACTCAAGATTTCTCAATGCTTCATATTCATGTCTGCCCAACAATTAAAAGGTTGCATATTCCCTATTCAGAAGCACATCCCAACTGTATTGCTGTCACTCGGTTCAGCTCCTCAGGGGAGATTATCTGATTGCAGATAGTGAGGCAGACCATGAGATATATGCAGAGCAGTTGGAGGCTCAGACATGGGGACTAGCAACTGTGGGTTGTTCCTGAATAAAGAATGTCAAAGGTCACTGTAAGTTGGGAAGAGAGGAACAGATATTTACCATGAATATCTAACAATAAATATTATTTTTCTGGATCATGGTGGCAAGAGTGGAATTTAAATTTTGTTTTTATTTGAAGATTAATTTGACTAAAATAATGATAGCGATCATTTAGACATCCTTCTGATCTAGGCAAGCATTTTTTTAAGTTTTATCTCATTAATCTCCACAAACTCATGGGTAGGTGCTTTCATTTTCTTCAATTAGTGATGAGGACATTTAGGCTGAGAGAGAGTATTCAGATGTGCATGCTTTTAGGGTCTACAATTGCGAATGTAATGACTCCAAACCTGTTAAAGAGTCCAGAGTAGATTTGAGGCCTCAATATCAGGAACATGCCAATAAGAATCTGAACGAAAATGGAAGGCATTTTCTATGGATGTTCAGTTCAGTCGCTCAGTCATGTCCGACTCTTTGTGACCCCATGAATCACAGCACCCCAGGCCTCCCTGTCCACCACCAACTCCCAGAGTTCACTCAGACTCACGTCCATCGAGTCAGTGATGCCATCCAGCCATCTCATCCTCTCTCATCCCCNCATAGAAATTAAATAAGCCTGGTGACAATATACAGCCTTGATGTACTCCTTTTCCTATTTGGAACCAGTCTGTTGTTCCATGTCCAGTTCTAACTGTTGCTTCCTGACCTGCATACAGATTTCTCAAGAGGCAGGTTAGAAGGTCTGGTATTCCCATCTCTCTCAGAATTTTCCACAGTTTACTGTGATCCACACAGTCTGACTGCAAATGGGTACTGAGTTTCTTGTTGGGGTGAAAAATGTTAGAAAATTAGACTGCTGTTAGTACATTTTAAATGGATGAATTATATGACATGTAAATTATACCAGGTTAAAACAAAAGAGAAAAAAGAAATATTGTCACAGTATCAGATAAAATCAACACCATCCCCAAATGTTTTTGGAATCTTATTCTGTAAGCTTCTGTTTGGTGCCTCTGTTCCTTGACTTCTAATAGCCTACCCCTGAAGCTCTTTTAGGAGTGTTTATTCAGATTTAAGACCATGCAATTGAGTTCTGACCAAATCAGTGTAGGTGGAAGTGATGTAAATGGTTTTGAGAACTGGTTATTTAAAAATAGTTAAATGTTGCCTTTTGGTAATGCATGACAGAAGGAGCTCAGAATTCTGAGTCACTGCGAAAACTATCCTCAACTTATAAACAATCTCTGTAACCCAGAAATAATTCTCTATTTATTGAAATCACTGAGATTTTAAAGTTTTTTTTGGTTACTTAATGGACTGGTTAGTCTAGTCCATTTTGACTAACACAGCATCCAAAGTGTGCTAATATACAATTTGTCAATCAACAGAAGAGTTAAATAAATATTTGTTGTATAATAAACATTATTTGCATTATAAAATTCACAAAATATAAAAGACAAATTAAGAGCTTTTAAAAAATAGACTTTACTCTTACATAGGTTTTTGAAAACCTCAGGAGAATACCACTGTCAATACAGCCATGATAGTCAGGCATATAAATGACAAAACTATATTTTTAACACATCAGAGATGTAAGCATGTGAAGACTACAATGATCTAAAATTTAGAAAGCAAAAGGTCCTTTGTAGGAGGGAAGTTACCCCTGGCTGTCATCACCCTTGGAGAAACATGGAAACCACAAGCAGCCACCATGGATGTGGTTGAGGATAAAACAGCTAGACTTTTAATGGAGTTTAAAGGTCAAGGATGAACTTGATAGGTTATGGATTTTTGGACCTTCACAGACAAAGAGAATTAGAAGTGAAGTGCCAAATATTCTCTGTAGGTCTTCACCAAATACTTCCAATTATGCTTGGAGACAACGGGACCAGGCAGAAAAGCTGAGGAGCACCCAACGCTCACCCCCCAACCTGAAGTTCAGGGCCATGGTGCCCACTGAATTCTGAGGGTGGGAAGAAGGACTCAGAGAAACACTTGAGACATTCTGGTTTTCAAACTCCATAGGATAGAGTGGTGGTCCAAACTTAGACACAAAAGAGAGGAGAAGCATTAAACACAGAAATGATCATTCAAGAGATACCATACAGTATCAAAAGGTCTATTGTTTTTCTTAGTGGCTTTCCTGGTATCTCAGCTGGTAAAGAATCTGCCTGCAATATAGGAGACCCTGGTTTGATTCCGGAGTCGAGAAGGTCCCCTGGGAAAGGGATAGGCTACCCACTCCAGTATTCTTGGGCTTCTCTGGTAGCTTAAAGAATCCACCTGCAATGCAGAGGACTGGGTTCGATCCCTGGGTTGGGAAGTTCCCCTGGAGAAGGGAATGGCAACCCACTTCAGTATGCTTGCCTGGAGAATCCCATGGACAGAGGAGCCTGACGGGCTACAGTCCATGGGGTTGCAAAGAGTTGCGCATGACTGAACGACTAACACTTGCAGGAACAAAGGTGGAAAGTGGGGCAGAACAAAAAATATTTGGAGACTAGCCAATACACATGTTTAAAATTGACAAAACATATTAACCAAACACACACACAAGAATTTCAGCAAATATAAAAGCAAGAAAGCTGCACCCAGCTGGTAGTTGACTGGTGAAAACCAGTCATGGGTGAGTGCGGGGCATATTGTTCTTGAGAAGCAGCAAAAAAATGATGGCTATCTTCTCATCAGAATCAACACAGGTCAGAAGGATAATGAAACCACATACAGAAAGAAAAAAAAAAAAAAGGCAAGCTGCTTTAGAATTATAAAACTAGACCAAAATCCTACAAAACTGAAGGCAATATATAGACATTTCAAACAGACAAAAACTGAAGAAATTTATCTCCTACAGACTTCACTCATAGAAAGGCTAATGGAACTTCTTTAAGCTGTAGAGAAATAATAGCAAACAGGTTTTATAGGAAAGAATGGAAATAAAATAAAGAGTTAATATGGTGGAAAATATAAGGAACGCAAACATTTCTTTGTTGTTATACAGAATCTTTGTATATCTTTAAAAAGCTATTTGCTAAAGTTTTTAAAATATATTGTGCGACTTATATGTAGAAGTGAGGGGTATGATAACAAGAGTATAAATATTGGAAGATTGGTAACTGGAACCATACTGTTGTAAGATTTTTATATTTTTATCTAAGCAACAGAATATTCTTTGAAGTTTGACTGTGATAAAGATGGATATTATAATCTTCAGAGTAACAACTAAAAATAATAAGAAAGGCATAACTAAGAAGTTAATAGAGTGATTTCCAGTTCTGGTGAAGTTGATACAGCCCCCCTCCACAGGTTTATTCCAGGCTACTCTCTCTTACAACTAAAACACTGGAACCATAAATAGGAAACACTGGCAGACACTGAACTGAAAATGGAAACAAGAAGGCATCCCAGTTAGGAACCCTGTGGCCTCAGGAGCAACGCAATATATCCCAGAGAGGGCGCTAAGAAAACTCGTGACCTGCAACCACCACCAACAAAGCCCCAAGGGAAGCTTGTTCCTTGGGGCCAAAGAAGTGGGATCCAGGTGGTTTACATGCATGCGTGCTCAGTTGCTTCAGTTGTGTCAGACTCTTTGCGACTCTATGGACCATAACCCACCAGGCTCCTCTGTCCATGGGATTCTCCAGGCAAGAATATTGGAGTGGGAAGCCATGCCCTTCACCAGATCTTCTCAACCTTCCAAATGTGCGTCTCTTGCATTGCAGGAGGATTCTTTACTACTGAGCCACCAGGGCTGTTAAGCAGAATAAAAAACCATTTTGGTGATACCCATCCTGCTCTAACTAAACATGAAAGTGAGACCTGCCCAGCTCTGTGGTGACTCTGTGACTGGATGGGATGCTGGGCTTCCAGCTGCACCTGGTTGTAGCAAGTGGTAGACTCAGCGCTCCTCCTTCCCTGGGATGATGTCACTGGGGGCCACTGAGAAGAGGAGCTTCTCCTCCGTCCCAGGAACAGTGCGGTGATATAGTCACTGCTCCACAACCCCTCCTAAATGAGGATGTGGCCCAGCAGGTAACCGAACTTTGCCACACACGGCAGTAACAAGTGGACGAGGCTAGGTGATACGGCAGGCACTGGTGCCTTCTACCCCAGGGAGGCAGTGGAGTCCAGGGGCCTCACCCTCACCAGCAGCGACTGCTGGGAAGGAGCCGAGCAAGCCTCTGTTAGCCGGCATCTTTGCTTCTGTTCAACCCCACTTGTGTCACTTTGGGAAACAGGAGACTGAGCTTCTTCTCATATTTGGAGGCAAAAGAGTAAGAACAAGACAGAAGGAAGTTATGGAGTCAATGGCCCGCTTTGTCCCTGTTGGTATCCGCAGGACCCAGGATGGAGCAGAAATTTCACTCTTACAAAGCAATGGAGGAGCAGAATGAGGGGAGGCAAGGCAAAACTGGTGGAAACTTCCTTCTAGTCCCACCTTAGGCACCGTTTGGAGAATTCCTATCCCCACATGGCAGAATGAGGTTGTCCACTGAGTGCTCTGCATTCGCTGGGCTGGTTTCAGCAGGGACCAGCGAGCACCGAAACCTTGACCCCAATCTAGCCACACACACCTCACCTAAACAGGATGACTGACTCCAAAAAAAGAGGCTTGAATATGATCTGGAGTCTTGCACCATAATTCGTAAAATATCTGGCAAAGACATCACTCATCATCCCAAGAACCAGGAAAATCCAAACGTGTATTAGGAATGTCCATCTGCAGAAGCAACACAGAGAAGACTCACGTTGGAATTCTTTGTGAAGAACTTTCAAGAAGCCATGATACATACACATTAGTGGGCCACTACAAAGATGCTTTAAAAAATGAAAAAAAGAATTCACAGCAAAGAAATAGAAAACATCAAGAAGGACCAAATGGAATGTTAGAAACTGAAAAATACAAAAAGAAAGCTCATTATTTGGGTTCAATAGCAAAATGAAGGTAACAGAGGAATTGGTGAGTTGCTAAGACAAAGTCTATTTATGTACAAGAGAGATGAAGAATACAGTAGGGGTTTGCCAGGGGTTAGGGATACAGTGGGCAGGGGGTGTCACTATAAAGGGCCAGCCATCTGTAGATTGCACTGATAGCCATTGTCTGGTTTTGATATTGTACTCCTGTTATACAAGAGGGCTTCACTGGGAAAAACCACGTTATGGTTACATGGGACATATCTATTCATCATTCAACTTCCTGTGGATCTATGATTCAAACTTTTAAAAAGTCAAAAGAGAACTTAAGGTAGGATACAAAACATTAACTCATCCATGGGAAGACAAAGAGGAAAAATCAGAGGCACAAAAAGCCAAAGGGACCAACCAAACACAAACAACAAAACGACAGGTTAAAATACAAATATTTTACCAATGCGACATACTGTGGTATTCTACTAAGCAACAGAAGGAATAAACTTTGATATACACAACAGCAGTGATGAATCTCAAAAGAATGATATTGTGTGGAGGGGAAAAAAAAAAGACAAAAACACAGAGTCTACAGTTCTATTTGTTTGAGGCTTAAATCCAAATAAAGCTAATTATGGTAACAAAAGTCAGAAAACGGTGGCCAGGGGGAGGCCTATTTGGATATGGGCAGGAGAGAGCTCTGCAGGGTGATGGAAATATTCAACACCTTGGAAGGTGTGTGGGTTTCACAAGTATATGCATTTGTCAAAACTAATCAAATTGTACACTTAATATGAGTGCCTTTCTATGGCAGCAAATTATACCTCAATTTTAATGTGCTCTTTAAAAAGAACTTCAAAATCTTTTTCCCACACCCATATGAATCATCTAGTTCACTTCCTGTAAGCCCACGCTCTATTTGGATACCCCAGGGGTAGAGCAGTAACATGATACGGTACTGGGAGATGTTTTGGAACTTAGATCTCAAGGGCTGGACATCTGCTTTTCTGTGACTACATACTAGCCAGATGATATTCAAATACCCCAACTTATTTTTACTTCCCGAGATGACAATATGAGGTAGCTCCAAAGTGTTTGCAACCAAAGAAGCTGAGGTTTCATGTCAATTTGGAAGAGCACTGTAAGGAGAGTGCATGTAATGTCTCCATTTCTTAAGAGATGAAATAAAAGAGGCTTGATTAGGTTATAGGGAACACTTCAATAATCTATAAGTGTATAACCACGCATCTATGAAAGCAAGCAAATTTAAGATACACAAAATCCATACTGTAAAACTACAAATTGAAGGTGAAAGCTAGCCTGTGAAGATGCCACCTTTAACTCCTTAAGAATTTTATCAACCATCATTTAAAAAAAATTGGTGCTGTATAACTTCTAGCCTTATATTCTTTTTACTGTGAGCTGTTCTTAGAAATTGATCTTTATGACAAATATTGGTTGGAATGCCCTGTCCCTCTCCTTCAGTATGTTTTTATACAATCTGACTTAAAAGACTAGAAAAAAGTTCCACTATACAATGAAGCGGGCACAGTATAATGTCACTGGAAGTATTTACAGGACTATTATGAAAAGGGTATCATTTTCTGAGAATATTTTAAAATCAATAAATATGGAAAATGTAGCAAAATAACAGGCCCAGAGGTGTTCTGCCAGCTGATCCAGAACCAATAACTATATGAAGGAATATTTCAAATCAAGCTAAAAATAAAATATTCTGAGACAACAGAAGTATGGCAATTAAGCTGTGTGTCACAATACCTGGAAAGGTTTTGTACACTCCATGCCTGTTAAAGTGTCATTACTCCATTGCTACTATGTCCTTTGTCTCATAAATAAGTAATTAGTGTTTTAATTAGTGTTTTAGTTTTTTCTCCTAAGCATTTTAAGATGCCACTCTCAGTGCTGGTGCCTGTCTTCATTCTACGACAGCAAATAAATAAGTGAGCCTATTTATTAAGCAGACACGAGCAGAATGCAGGAACTACTCTCTGCTGAGAAATCTCAAATGAAAACAATGGCCCCTGCCTTCATGCAGATTAGCACTTCGTAGGAATTCTGAAACATCTGTTGAACAAAATCAGTGAAAAAGTTTCCGGTGTACAAAGGGGGGAAGGTGGATGAGAATGTCTATTTATGGTTCATAAACAATTCCTGTGCTCTGTGCTAAGTCTTCTACATATCAGCTCATTTAACACTCAACCCTACCTTGGTTCTTTTTAGAAATGAATGAAGGACACTCAGAAGACTCCAGTCAGCTGTTCAAAGGCACATAACTGAAGAGCAAAACTGTATTTATAGCTACGCTCAACACTGCTAATTATCGTATCACCTCCCGCTGGTCAGAATGCCCATCATTAAAAAGTCTGCAAATAACAAATGCTAGAGAAAGGAACTCTCCACTGCTGCTGGGAATGTAAATTGGTACAGCCACTGTGGGAAATAGCACAAAGGTTCCTCTGAAAACTAAAAATGGAGTTGCCATACAACCCTGCAACCCCACTCATGGGCATATATCCAGAAGTAACTATAACTTGAAAATATACATGCACCCCTAGGATCACAGCAGCACTATTCACAACAGCCAAGACATGGAAACAGTCCAACTGTCCATTGACCGTTGAATGGATAAAGAAAAGGTGGTGCATATGGATAATGAAGTACTACTCAGCCTTCAGAAAAGAATGAAATAATGCCATTTTCAGTTACATGGATGGACTGTAGAAAATATCATACTAAGTAAAGTAAGTCTGAAAGAGAAAAGACAAATGTCATGTGATATCACTTATAGGTGGACTCTAAAATGTAACACAAATCAACCTATCTATGAAACAGAAACAGACTCACAGACATCAAGAACAGACGTGTGGTTACCAAGGGAGAGAGATGGAGTGGGAGGCTGGGGTTAGCGGATGCAGACTTTTATCTATAGAATTGAGGGCAACAAGGTCCTTCTCTATAGCATAGAAAACTGTGATATACCCTAATTGAATACCATAATAATACACCTGTGATAAATCATACTAGGAAAGAATGTGAAAGAGACTGTATGTATACATGTAAAAATGAACTACTCTGCAGTACAGCAGAATTTAACACAACATTATAAATCAGCTGCTGCTAAGTCGTGTCAGTCGTGTCTGACTCTATGCGACCCCATAGACAGCGGCCCACCAGGCTCCCGTCCCTGGGATTCTCCAGGCAAGCATACTGGAGTGGGTTGCCATTTCCTTCTCCAATAAATCAGCTATACTTCAATAAAATGCATTTTAAAAAAACTGATGGAGCAAAGTTAGGAGAGAGAAACTGCCTCCTGATGAAATAAGGAAAAGTCTCTGGCTCTCGGCCCTTGAGGGTCCAGCAACCTGGCTTAGCTCCTCGGCAAGGCTGTCATAGTCACTGTGAAACACCTCTAAAGACATGGGGCCTTAGGGGGCCCAGGCTTGCTAGAGAGTTTTGTGTCCTGGAAGAGCATAGCAGCTGAAGTAATATGTCTAGCTTCAAGAGTCCATCCTAGGCTTAGACTGTGAAGATGCTTTGCCAATGACTCACTTGACTTTTCAATGTCTTCCTCCCTACCTCCCAGAACATTTCCCAGATACTTTCAACCTTGCCACTAGTTCAGTAACAATTATGAAGCTCCAGGAGTTGTCCTTAATCTCTCCTTTTCTTCATCCTGCCAATCCTGTCCCCAATCAACCACAAAGCGAGTGCTGATACTTCTGCCTCTCAAATTCACAACCTTCCTACTGTCCTCATCTTCAGTGACTCCTCCCTACACTAACCACTCTCTACATTCTCTGCTATAGCTTCCTAACTTCCAACATGCTGGCCTTCCTTCACTCTACAACACTGATTTTATCAATTAATGAAATTAGATTGTCGTTCTCCTTCCCAAACCTCTAAAATCTTCCCCTTACTTAAAATGAAAACATAATTGTTACCTAAAGTTCCTGCATGATGTGGGCCTCAGGCTTGCTGTGTTCTCTTCTCTATAACTCACACAATTTCCTTGAGATCTTCCTATCCAAGGGAACGTCTCCTCATTCAGTTTCTATTCTCATTCAACATCTTCAATGAAGCTTTTCCTGACCTTCCCAGGAAGTCTAATCCTCACTCCTCTTGGCAAGGCATGTGTACATCTGCCCACAGGAGTAACTTTTATTAAGTTCCACCATGTACCATTTGGATTGTCTGAACTAAAGTGGAGAAGACGGCAGATTAAATAACTCTCCTAAGGGCATCCAGTTATTTTGTACTTTAGATTCAAAGTCTAGAATAATTTGTACTTTTAAGCTCTACACTAATGTATTCTAAAATTATTTGTTGAAAGGGTGGAGAAATGAATGTCAGCAAAAGCATGGAGAACTAGAAATGTTACCCATTTCTCATTTCTGGGTTCCATATTGATTTCCTAGAACGTAACCTTTTGTAGGAAGAGGAAGCCACAAAAACAACTAAGAATGAATGTCCTTGAAATCTGGGGGGATTGGATGTCAGAGCCAAATAAACTTTATGTTAAAGTAAATGAAGAGAGTAATTTATTTCTTTTTTAAAAAAGATGAGTATATACACTGAGACTTCAGTAATTTAATAGTGTATTTTTGGTTCTATTATTTCACATTAGCTTTGGGATTCCAAAACTGCATCCATGATATCATTCTTCATCTACCTCCCAACTTTGTGTCTATATTTTTGTCATTGTTTTAGACACATAACAGACAGTTTAAGCATGTATACCAGTAGAAGGACATTGGTAAACAATAGTAACAACAAAAGATGTTTGAAAAATACTGTAAGTCAAAAATTTCAGAATCCTGAGAAATCTGGTAAAGAAGACCTGAACAGAATCAAGTAAGTGGCCTGCAAGTGCTAGTTCAATGCTTTTTAGTTTTCTAGAATCTTCTTTGAAGTGGTGCTTTAGGTATCATAAGTAACTTTCACTGTCTCTGTGAAGGAGAGGATCAAGGTCCCGTTATTATGAGGAAATGAAAGCTTAGGCAATAGCAGCAAATTATTTGAGGCTTTGGCCAAGTGGCAGTGAAAATTACCTTCTCCGCTTATAGTGTGTGTTGGGGATGAAAATAATTGGGAATGGCTGAAAGTACCCAGTAGCAGGGCAAAATGTCTTTCTAGGAAACTAATTCAACTCTCAAACTACGTCGTATTTTCAAAGAGCCTGTTTTTTTTTTTTTTTTTTCTGGTTACAATCAGATTCTTGTCCTCACAAATGGACACATTGCTCTGGAAATCCATTTCCTTAGCCTCATTTCTGCTTGTAGCACAGTTATGGTGTTAGGAAAGTGGTGTATTTTGGTATTCTGGATACTTTCTGATGTCACTGACACGTTCTGTTTTCTGATATGACTTGCACACACCAATGCACATTTTATTATACAAAGTTTTCAGTCTTTTCCCCTTTATTTTTACCCCCCCCCCATTTCACTTGAGAAATAATCGGAGGCATGGAGCGCATGCAGGAAAATGAGCTCACACTGCAATTAATGTTCAGTTCTAAAGTCAACAATTTTCTTCTTGATTCAGGTTGAATTGATTCACGTTTTCATTGTGAGTCTTTTTTAAAAAGTGATGCTGCCCATTTGGGGAGGGGTTATGGGTGGCAATGGTACTGGAGCCATTGTCCAAAGCTCTTTTTATGCTTTACTTGGGCCCCGAAAAGTACATGTAAGTTGTTAATTGGCGTTTTCCACTGCTTTGTTTACTTCTGATCTTCCTCTGTTAAGCAAACATATCTTGCAAAATGAACTGATCCATCAACATTTTCGAATATTTTACAATCAACATTGTGGCACTTATAAACTGAGGAATTAGACTGCTGATCAGGAAATTATCATCCAGTCAGCCTCTGAGATGAAGCCTCTGATCACCACCATTTCTTCCCAGGGAGACAATATCACCATTTTGTGGTCTCTATCCAACATATGTTTCTGTCCCATCTCCATTTTTGCTTTTGTAACTTTATACATCTATAGTTTGCTATTATTTTCATTCAAAGGAACAAGAATTACTGTCACAACAGTACAATTCACAATAATTCTTAATTTTAAGAAGACTTAGCATATAGGAATAGAAGGAAGTGACCTTAAAATTATTCCTTAAAAGATTATCAAAAGCAATCAGTATAGAATATATTTACTGATATAATCATTTTATTCACAGTCAGGAACAAGACATTTAGATATACTTAATGCTACCAATTACTTTTCTGGTTGTTTTAAGCATTGGATTTTTAAAGACTGGAAGGAAAAAGGGCAAATTTGCCATTATTTTCAAATGATGTAACCTGATACTGGGAACATGTAAGAAATCTCCCAAAAAACACTAAGAAGGCAAAAAGTTTTGAAGGATGATGAAATCACTCACAAGATAAATGAGGAAAGATTAATAATTTGTATATATTGACACAACAACCAGTAGTAAAATGCAAAGGAAAGATAACATATTTACAGAAGAAAACCTAATTTGGAATTTTAAAAATTCCAGAATCCAGTGGAAGCCAATTCTCCATCCTTTTTCACCATTTATTCATGAGCAACTTTTCTTAGTTTGACACCACTTCAGATTTTGTTAATTATACTCAAAGTACGGGCTCTTTGCTCCTGCATCATTTATAGCTCACCCATATAGTATTTTGACATTTTACTTGGTTCACCAGCTCTTCATGATTTTAGGCAAAGTTAATGGGTTACAATGGACAAGCACAGGGAGCTGAGAAAGATAGATTCCTACACGACCATCTATTTTATACATATAGGCATGCATGTATCGAAAGCCATTCACCCTTACGATTTCATATATCTCCTTAGCGAACACACTTTTCTGTGCAGTTCTTTGAGTTTCTTTCTTGTAAATTAACTTTGGATACACACTTCTTTGAAATATAAAGATTTATTGGAACAAATTTCAAAAGCAGCCATATGTGACATGCCAGAGACATGGAGCCTGATTAGATGGGACTTGGATTCTTTTTATGGCGCTGAGTGTAATTCAAGACACCATGTTGTTGCTTAGGGGAAGCCTTATTCATAACAGCAGTACCATGCTCCTAACAGATGCCACTGCAAAGGAAAACGATGATGAAATTAATTTGACCTTTCTCAAGCCTGCAGAACGTAAATCAGATATATTTAATAAAGATCAAGTGTGCAAGAAATAGCTTTGACTTCAGACGTGTAAATGCTTCAATGAAAGAAATGAAGGCAACACTTTGTTCAGTTATGAAAATCATTTAAATTAGCCCATAAGTGATGAAAAATGTAGTTTGGAGATGTGCAACTTTTCCTCACTAGATGTATGTGGCATACTGAGTAATTCAGTCATTTCACTGCATTTTTCAGGCCATTAAGCACAGTACAGGTATCAATCTCTTGTGTATGTAGCAAAAATTTAATTTCTGATGCCTAACTAGGATAACTGAATTAAGGAGTACTTCGGTATTTATTTGGGAATGATTTTGTTGTCAAATCCCTTTTAAAGTCTATAATCTAATTTTTAATAAGATCCTAGAGGTTTTGAAATCGTTATATATGAAAAATGATAGCACAAATCTTTCTCAAAGGAAAAACAAAATTATTGAAGTTTCTCTGGCTAGGAAAGAGAGCAAAAGTTTATTCTGAAGACAGAGATTTTAAAGATTAAAATCAGGTTTGGCAGGACGTCTCCTTTATTTAAATGAAAGAATGGACAAATTCCAAACTCATTTCTATTGGAATATATAATGACTCTGAAGCATTTAAGTAAAAGTAGGAAGTTACCACATGCATTTTGGCATGCCAAGACCCAGATAGAAAAGAACCAAGTTCATTCACTTACTCTATTATTCATTCATAAAGCAATCCCTACTATGCACAGACTCTGGGAAAGTAAAATGTGTAAGAAACATGTACTGCTTTCAAAGTACTCTCTCCAGTCGACTGCAACCAGTTACTTGCAACACTTCTCTTTCAAATGGCTAATGCTGCAATTACATAACATATAAGAGTCCAAGGAGTCCAATTCTGTCTGTGGAGTACCAAGAGTAGCTCTTTTCAGCGGACCTGACCTAAGTTTCTGAATACAGACAGGAATTCATAAGGCTAAGGAGGTGACAATACATGTTCCAGTTGAAGGAAAGAGACTGTGCAAAAGCACAGAATCTAGAGTGAGTACTCGATAAAAGTGAAAGAGGAGAGTGAAAAAGTTGGCTTAAAGCTCAACATTCAGAAAACGAAAACCATGGCATTCAGTTCCATCACTTCAAGGGAAACAGACAGGGAAACAGTGGAAACAGTGTCAGACTTTATTTTTCTGGGCTCCAAAATCCCTGCAGATGGTGACTGCAGCCATGAAATCAAAGAAACTTACTCCTTGGAAGAAAAGTTATGACCAACCTAGACAGCATATTCAAAAGCAGAGATATTACTTTGCCAATTAAGGTCCGTTTAGTCAAGGCTATGGTTTTTCCAGTGGTCATGTATGGACGTGAGAGTTGGACTGTGAAGAAGGCTGAGAGCCGAAAAATTGATGCTTTTGAACTGTGGTGTTAGAGAAGACTCTTGAGAGTCCCTTGGACTGCAAGGAGACCCAACCAGTCCATTCTGAAGGATATCGGCCCTGGGATTTCTTTGGAAGGAATGATGCTAAAGCTGAAACTCCAGTACTTTGGCCACCTCATGCGAAGAGTTGACTCATTGGAAAAGACTCTGATGCTGGGAGGGATTGGGAGCAGGAGGAGAAGGGGACGACAAAAGATGAGATGGCTGGATGGCATCACTGACTCAGTGGGCGTGAGTCTGAGTGAACTCCAGGAGTTGGTGATGGACAGGGAGGCCTGGCGTGCTGCGATTCATGGGGTCGCAAAGAGTCGGACATGACTGAGTAACTGAACTGAACTGAACTGAACTGATGAAGTCTTGGCTGTTATGCAATGGAAACTAAATTCTATCATAAAGGTAGAAAACAGTTTAAAAGTTGGATTAATTCAGAGAAGTTATATGGCTACATTTTCGCTGTGGAAAGATCTCTCTGACTGCAAAGTCATTCTGAGAATGGGATGGAGATGAGCAACAGTGAAGGCTACTGTGATGATTAGGAAAGGGTGAGAGCATCTGCATTAGCAGAGGTGGCCTTGGAGTATGGAACGAAGCAGGGCAAAGACTAATAGAGTTTTGCCAAGAAAATGCACTGGTCATAGCAAACACCCTCTTCGAACAACACAAGAGAAGACTCTACACATGGACATCACCAGATGGGCAACACCAAAATCAGATTGACTATATTCTTTGCAGCCAAAGATGGAGAAGCTCTATACAGTCAACAAAAACAAGACCAGGAGTTGACTGTGGCTCAGATCATGAGCTCCTTATTGCCAAATTCAGACTGAAATTGAAGAAAGTAGGGAAAACCACTAGGCCATTCAGGTATGACCTAAATCAAATCCCTTATGATTATACAGTGGAAGTGAGAAATAGATTTAAGGGCCTAGATCTGATCGATAGAGTGCCAGATGAACTATGGAATGAGGTTCGTGACTTTGTACAGGAGACAGGGATCAAGACTATCCCCATGGAAAAGAAATGCAAAAAGGCAAAATGGCTGTCTGGGGAGGCCTTACAAATAGCTGTGAAAAGAAGAGAAGCAAAAAGCAAAGGAGAAAAGGAAAGATATAAGCATCTGAATGCAGAGTACCAAAGAATAGCAAGAAGAGATAAGAAAGCCTTCCTAAGTGATCAATGCAAAGAAATAGAGGAAAACAATAGAATGGGAAAGACTAGAGATCCCTTCAAGAAAATTAGAGATACCAAGGGAACATTTCATGCAAAGATGGGCTCGATAAAGGACAGAAATGGTATGCGCCTAACAGAAGCACAAGANTTTCTGATTACAGTTTCAATTTCCATGCTTGTAATGGATCTGTTAAGATTTTCTATTTCTTCCTGGTTCAATTTTGGAATCAAGTTTTCTTTCTAAAAAACAATTATGGACATTGCTTTTGATTATCCATTGGAAGTGACAAATAGATTCACAAGATTAGATCTGATAGAGTACTTGAAGAACTGTGGACAGAGGTTCATGACATTCTACAGGAGGCAGTGATCAAGACCATCCCCAAGAAAAAGAAGTGCAAAAAAGCAAAATGGCTGTCTGAGGTGGCCTTACCAATAACTATGAAAAGAAGAGAAGTGACAGGCAAAGGATAAAAAGGAAAAATATACCCATTTGAATGCAGAGTTCCAAAAATAGCAAGGGTAGAAAGCCTTCATCAGTGATCACTGCAAAGGAAAAGAAGAAAAATATAGAATGAGAAAGACTAGAGATCTTTTCAAGAAAATTAGAGATACCAACAGAATTTTTCACGCAAAGATGGACACAATAAAGGACAGAAATAATGTGGGCCTAACAGAAGCAGAAGATATTAAAAATAGGAGATAAGACTATACAGAAGAACTATACAAACAAGATCTTCAAATCCCAGATAACCATGATAGTGTGATCAGTCACCTTGAGCCAAAAATCCTATCATTCACTTTCTGGGACTTTAACAATTTCACATTGCTTTTGTTCATGATATTTCATAGTTTGTGTAGGTTTTCTTTACTATTTTTTCATTCTTTCCTCTTTATTCCAAAACTAGGCAATTTAAATTGTATTTTTACTCCACAGTTTATTTCTTCTGTTTGATCTGATGTTGCTGTTTTTATGGCATTTTTTTCATTTCATTCTTACTATTCTTTAGATTCAGAATTTTGTTTTCTTTCTTATGATTTCTATTTCTTTGTTAAACTTTGCATGCTGTTCACCTTTTGCTTTCCTGATTTCATTGAATTATCTTTTTTTCTTTTATCTCACTGAAATTCCTCAAAACATCTATTTTGAATTTTTGACAGGTAAATCACAGATTTACGTGTCTTTGGGGTCAATACTAGAAGATTATTGTGATCCTTTGGTGGCATCACATTTCCTTGGTATTTTAATGTTCCTTGATTAATGTCTTGCATTGCTGTCTTTGCATCTGAAGTAGCAGATCACCCCCCCCCCCCCCCCCCTTTTCCCAAAGCACTTTC
>SJYA01001838.1:7172-134227 GCA_006410615.1 Neotragus moschatus | reverse complement strand
CCCCCCCCCCCCCCAGATTTTACTGAATGACTTTGGTAGAGAATCCCATCAACCTTCCTAGGAATCCTGAAGCTCTCTCAGACTCTCTGAATATGCCTACTCCACTTTTCTTACTCCCTCTTGTGGCAGGTTTCTTATTCTTGTATGCTTATTCTAAATCTTGCAGCACATCAGTCTGCATGCTGAAAGGGTTTCACCAAATGCTGATGTTTGGACATCTCTTGCAGGTTTTCTGTATGTGCTCATTAATCATCAGCAAATTTCCCTCTCACTTCCATTAAGAGTGCACACAGGAGCTGGCTACAAAATGGTTGAGGGATGTGTATGTGAGACAAGCTGTGATGTCTATGGTCCATGTTGTGGGGATTCATAGTCATGTCGTTAGTAAAATCTGCATCCTCTTGATGCTTTCCTTACCCTGGATGCTGTTATCCCAGCTGCTAAGCTAATTCTTAGTATGTAGCTCACAGCTCAGTGCACTGGATGTTGTGAGAGAAACAGACCCCTTCGTCTGCATCTCATATAAGTGGGAAACTGGCACAGACTCACATGCTCTCATTCTGAGATGAGCTGCCTTGGTGGACAGGAGTCATAGGTAATGTCAGTTTTCCTCTTATGCTCTTCAGTGTGTCTGATCATGGAGATATAGTTATTTAATTATTTATTTGTTTCTATTGTTTTTCTCCATCAATATGCTGAAACTTCTCTGTTGGAATCTTGGACTTCCACAGACTCCCATATCCATAAGTGATTTTCTAAGTCATTATTTTCCAGGGCTTCCCAGATCATGGACAAGAGGAGCTGGAGTCACTTCACAGGTCACTTCATGGTCCACTGCTACATCCAAGGTCTGTATATCTATTACCTGACACACAGGTATGTGAGACTTCTGCCAGGATCCATTGAAGTGTAGTACTAGATTCCACATCAGCCACCAAATCCCTTTTGTTCATGGATGAATGCCAAGTATTTGTTGAGGTGGAGATTTGGACTAGGTATGTCTTATTTACTTATCTTGCTACTGTCAATTCAAACTGTTTTGGAAGTTTTATTGTCATTTCTTGTGTGTGTATTTTATATGAAATTGCTTAATAAGAATAGAAAAGAAAATATGAATATATCATATATCCAGATTCTTCCCAGAAAAACAAGTATACTGATCTGTTTTTACTTCATAAATTTGTATGAAGGAAATAACAAATTTCAGATAAATTTTGCAATGTGATTCATATTTTCTGTCACATTAATGTCTGGTATTTGACTTAGAATACTTTAACTGCTTTATTTGCTCTTTCTTATCCAGGAGAAAACGTTAATCAACAAGATTTTGTTTTGAAATGGTTTTCTAAAGTCTATATAACAAAATAAATAATTTTATATGAGGAGGATACAAAATGACAATATCTGCTTTTCCATGTTTAATCAAGTGTTTAGGAAGACAATAAAAAATATTTTAAGTAAATTAAAATAAAATTTCCTTTTCACCATGCCTTAAAAATGCTAAACAATGAAATGATTTAGTTTTTAAAGTTATTATGTCCCAATTGATCTTCCAGGAAACAAACTTATTATCTAATTATGAAGATATGCACATTTATCAAAAGTTAGAACCATCTGTCTCAATTCTGTTTAATTTCATTATATATTCATCATTTAGACAGTCAGCTTATACACAAGCCTCTACTGACGAGTAATTCTATACTGATTATCACTCAAGAAAGTGCACAGGCACACACCAGTCAACTCTTATTAGTCTACTTTGAAATTAAAATTTACTAGTAACAGGGTGCTGACTAGCCACTCTTCATTGTTATATGCAAGAAAAGCCTCTGGTATCACTCTAAAGAAATCTAAAATGGTTAATATTTTTCAGTAAATTATATAAATTAACATTTATAAATTTAGCTTGAATTTAGAAGTAAATACATTTAGACCCATTGGATGTCACCAGATGGTCAACACTGAAATCAGATTGATTATATGTTTTGCAGCCAAAGACAGAGAAGCCCTATACAGTCAACAAAAAACAAGACAAGGAGCTGACTCTGGCTCAGATCATGAATTCCTTATTACCAAATTCAGACTTAAATTGAAGAAAGCAGGGAAAACCACTAGACCTTTCAGATATGACCTAAATCAAATCCCTTATGATTATACAGTGGAAGTGAGAAATAGATTTAAGGGCCTAGATCTGATAGATAAGAGTGCCTGATGAACTATGGAATGAGGTTCGTGACATTGTACAGGAGACAGGGATCAAGACCATCCCCATAGAAAAGAAATTCAAAAAAGCACAATGGCTGCCTGGGGAGGCCTTACAAATAGCTGTGAAAATAAGAGAAGTGAAAAGCAAAGGAGGAAAGGAAAGATATAAGCATCTGAATGCAGAGTTCCAAAGAATAGACAGAAGATAAGAAAGCCTTCCTCAGCAATCAATGCAAAGAAATAGAGGAAAACAACAGAATGGGAAAGACTAGAGATCTCTTCAAGAAAATTAGAGGTACTAAGGAAATATTTCATGCAAAGATGGGCACAATAAAGGAGAGACTTTGTATGGACCTAACAGAAGCAGAAGATATTAAGAAGAGGTGACAAGAATACAGAGAAGAACTGTACAAAAACGATCTTCAAGACCAAGATAATCATGATCTTGTGATCACTCATCTAGAGTTAGACACCCTGGAATGTGAAGTCAAATGGGCCTCAGAAAGCATCACTACCAACAAAGCTGGTGAAGGTCATGGAATTCCAGTTGAGCTATTTCAAAGCCTGAAAAATGGTGCTGTGAAAGTGCTGCACTCAAGATGCCAGAAAATTTGTAAAACTCAGCAGTGGCCACAGGACTAGAAAAGGTCAGTCTTCATTCGAATCCCAAAGAAAGACCATGCCAAAGAATGATGATACTACCACACAATTGCACTCATCTCACATGCTAGTAAAGTAATGCTCAAAATTCTCCAAGCCAGGCTTCAGCAATACATGAACCGTGAAATTCCAGATGTTCAAGCTGGTTTTAGAAAAGGCAGAGAAAGCAGAGATCAAAATGCCAGCATCCACTGGATCATGGAAAAAGCAAGAGAGTTCCAGAAATACAACTATTTCTGCTTTATTAACTATGTCAAAGCCTTTGAATGTGTGGATCACAATAAACTGTGGAAAATTCTGAGGGAGATGGGAATACCAGATCACTTGACCTGCCTCCTGAGAAATTTGTAGGCACGTCAGGGAGCAACAGTTTTAACTGGACATAGAAAAACTGACTGGTTCCACATAAGAAAAGGAGTACGTCAAGGCTGTATATTGTCACCCTCCTTATTTAATTCATATGCAGAATACATCATAAGAAACACTGAGCTGTTATAAGCACAAGCTGGAATCAAGATTGCCGACAGAAATATCAATATCCTCAGATATGCAGATGACATCATCCTATGGCAGAAAGTGAAGAGAACTAAAAATCCTCTTGATGAAAGTGAAAGTGGAGAGTGAAAAAGTTGACTTAAAGCTCAACATTCAGAAAACGAAGATCATGGCATCTGGTCCCATCACTTCATGGGAACTAGAAGGGGAAACAGTGGAAACAGTGTCAAACTTTATTTTGGGGAGTCCAAAATCACTGCAGATGGTGACTGCAGCCATGAAATCAAAAGACGCTTATTCTTTGGAAGAAAAGTTATGACCAACCTAGATAGCATATTCAAAAGCAGAGACACTACTTTGCCAACAAAGGTCCATCTAGTCAAGCCTATGGTTTTTCCAGTAGTCACGTATGGATGTGAGAGTTGGACTGTGAAAAAAGCTGAGCGCTGAAGAACTGATGCTTTTGAACTGTGGTGTTGGAGAAGATTCTTGAGAGTCCCTTGGACTGCAAGGAGATCCAACCAGTCCATTCTGAAGGAGATCAGCCCTGGGATTTCTTTGAAGGGAATGATGCTGAGGCTGAAACTCCAGTACTTTGGCCACCTCATGCAAAGTGTTGACTCATTGGAAAAGACTCTGATGCTAGGAGGGATTGAGGGCAAGAGGAGAAGGGGACGACAGAGGATGAGATGGCTGGATGGCATCACTGACTCAATGGAGGTGAATCTGAGTCCACTCCGGGAGTTGGTGATGGGCAGGGAGGCCTGGCGTGCTGTGATTCATGGGGTCACAAAGAGTTGGATACGACTGAGCGACTGAACTGAACTGAACTGAATGGCAAAGGATGTCGAATATGATTTCATTTGTTGCTTTCTATCTTTATATCCTATTTTGTGAAGTATCTATTCAGATCTTCCTCTAATTTTTAATTGGGGCATTTGTTTTTTTTATTGTTAAGTTTTAAACGTCTTTTGTATATTTTTGAATTTAGGTCCTTTATCAGATAAAAGTTTTAAAAATATTTTCTACCATTTGTGAATTAGATATTCATTTTCTTAATAGAGTTTCTGCATAACAGAGGCTTCAAATTTTAATCAGGTCCAATCTATACATTATTTTCCTTTATCAATCATGTTTTTGATATCTAAAGACTCATGGGAAAACCAAAGATCAAGCAGATTTTCTTGTATGTTTTACTCTAGAAAACTTAGAATTTAAAGTTTTGCGTTTAGTCTGGGGTCCATTTTAAGCTATATATATATTTTTTTTTTTGTATGATCTAGGTCTATGTCTAGGGTTTTCTATGTTTTTTTCTTTGGTTTTGCATATTAACATTCAATTTTTCCAGTACCGTTTATTGAAACCTTTGTCATTTCTCCATTGAGTTAATTGTTCATTTTTCAAATTTTGGTTGACTATATTAATTTGGGCCCACATCTTCCATTTTGTTCCACTGATTTTGGTGTCTGTTCTTTCACCAATATTGTACTGTCTTGATTAATATACTTTTATAGTAAGACAGGATTCCTTGGTGGCTCAGATGGTAAAGAATCTGCCTGCAATTCAGGAGACCGGTGTTTGAGCCCTGGGTCAAGAAGATTCCTTGGAGAAGGGAAGGGCTGCCACTCCAGTATTCTTGCCTGGAGTATTCTATGAATAGAGGAACTTGGAGCACTATAAGTCCATTGGGTTGCAAAGAGGTGGACACAATGACAACTAACAGACACACACACATAGTAAGCCTTAAATTAGACAATATAAGGGTGATGTAAGCATCACAGTGAAGTTATATGTTCCATTTGTCTTTCCCCTTCAATCTACAACCAGTAAAACATCCATAACTTAGAAAAGATACTTCTATTCAACACACTAGGCTGGTGGGGAAATTTATACATCTATATATTGAGTGTTGGATGCACTAGAATACCTTGAGAAGATAAAACCAGAAGAACATCAGAGGTAGTGCCTGTGATTCTGGATCTGTGACCATATGGCTAAGCTTTCAATTCCAGAGAATCTGGTAACATTGCAGTACAAATTCCCACTTCCTGGTTGCAGTGCACTTGTAGCCATCAGGAACTGAACAACATTAGCATAGAGACCTGTGACCTTCTTCCCTCCACTGTGTGGATACCCAACCCATCAACTCTAGCTTCGCTCCCCAAGGCCTGCTATCCCTGGACTTGGCAGAGGCATCTAAAGTCTTGGGTCTCCCAATTTTCTCTTCCCATCTCAAGGCTCCAGATGGTTCTACCAGTGACCCCCACCAGCAAAACATAATGACCCTGGAGGCACTAGAAGCAACAATAATGGGCAACACCTCTATCAGAGGCAATGCAAAATGAAAAATACATATTATCAAATGTAACCAGAGGCAGTTCAGGATTAAGAAATTCAAATTTTGTGTTATATCTTTTCCTACTGCAAAAAAAGAAATATTTCTAATTACTAAATTGTTAAATCCCTAGAGTCAAGTAAAAAAAAAATTAAAAAGGCTTTACTTAAGTAAAAGTGGTGTTCACTATTTTAAATCCAGAGGAATAAATCATCAAACACCATGAGAACCATGATAGCATGGTACTGCAAAAATTAAATGACAGCTTTCTAGAAACCATACTTGGAGTCACAGAATATTGAGATCTAACTTACAGTGAATTAAAAAAAAAAAGATATAAAGAAGAAACTCATCAGGCTACAAGAAAACTCAGAAAAGCAGTTCAAAGAGATCAGGAATAAAATTAGTGAACAAAGTGAACACTTTACCAAAGAGACTGAAATTCTGGAAAAGAACCAAACAGAAATTCTGGACCTGAAGAATTCAATAAGTAAGACAATGAACACATGAGAAAGCAGTGATAATAGGGATGACCACAAGAAGAGAGAATTAGTAAACTCAAAGATAGAAATCTTGAAGTGATACAAGTAGAAAAAGAGAGATAATAAAGATATTTTAAAAATGAAGCAACTGTGTGAGAACTATCCAACTCTGTTAGGATAGGCAATATTAGAATAATGAGTATCTCAGAAGTAAAGGAGATGAAGAGGGGGGCACAGTGTTTATTTAAATAAATAATAGCTGAGAATTCCCCAAGCTTGGAAAAGCAACTGGATATACAAATCCAACAAGCTAAGAGAATGATCAATTACCTCAACATAAAAGACCTTTTCTAGGGCACATTCTATTAGAACTGTCAGAAGTCAGTGAAAAAGAATTTTAAAAACAGCCAGGGTAAAAAGGATGACAATTTACAAAGAAACCCTTATTAACAAATTTCTCAGCAGAAACTTCATAAGAGAGAGTAGAAGGACATACTCAGAATTTTGAAAGATAAAACTTGCCATCCAAGAATGCTGTTATCTAAAAAAGTTAACATTTAGATATGAGGGAGAAACAAAGGCTTTCCCAAACAAACAAAAGCTGCAAGAAGTCATCAACACTAGACCTGCCTTACAGGAAATGCTGAAAAGAACTCTTTCACTTGAAAAGAAAAGGCAAAAGTACACAAAACTTTGAGTAAAGTAATGAACAGAACCTGAAAACTGCAACTCTTTTTCAGAATAGGTTGTTAAAAAATTAAAGCATACTTTTAAATGGGAAAGGCAATAAAAACAACCATAGCTACTTCAATTTGGTAATATGCTCACAGCATAAAAAGGGATAATTTTAGACAAAAAAACCATAAATGAAGAAGAGAGGAAAAATGGAACCTTTACAGACAAATGAAGGTAAGATGCTATCAGTAGAAAACAGCAATATTTTGTCTATGAAAGACATTATACAAAGCAGATGATAACCAAAGAATATAAACCTAGAGTGAAGACACAAATAAAAAGAAAAAAAAAAAAAGAAGAAGAAACTGAGAAAAACATCTTAGTAAAATCACAAAACTAAAATGGCAGAGAACAACACAATGAAGGAGGAGAGTGAAAGAACTGGCTTAATATTAAATATTAAAAAAAAAAAAAAAACTAAGATCATGACATCCACCCTTGTTAGTGAGTGGTCAATTGAAGGGGAAAAGGTGGAAATAGTGACAGATTTCCTCTTCTTGGGCTCTAAAATCACTTCAGATTGTGACTGAAGCCATGAAATCAGAAGATTATTGCTTCTTGGCAGGAAAGCAATGACAAACCTAGACTGTGTGTTGAAAGCAGAGACATTACTCTGCTGACAAAGGTCAGTATAGTCAAGGCTATGATCTTCCCAGTGGTCACATACGGTTGTGAGAGCTGGACTGTAAAGAAGGCAGAGCACCAAAGAACTGATGCCTTCAAACTATGATACTGGAGTAGCCTCCTGAGGGTCCCTTGGGCAACAAGGAGTTCAAGCCAATCAATCTTAAGGGAGATTAACCCTGAATATTCACTGGAAGGACTGATACTGAAGCTTCAGCTTCAGTATTTTGATCATCTGAAGCAAATGGGAAACTCACTGGAAAAATCTCTGATGCTGGGAAAGATTGAGAGTGAGAGAAGAGGGCCTCAGAGGATGAGATAGCAGGACAGCCTCACCAATGCAATAGATATGAACTTGGGCAAATTCTGGGAGATGGTGAGGGTTAGGGAGGCCTAGAGTGCTGCAGTCCATGGGCTTGCAAATTGTTAGACATGAATGAGCAACTAAACAACAACAACAACAAAAGGAAAAAGAAACAATGGAGACATACAGCAATCAGAAAAAAAAAAAAAAAGATAAAATAACATTCTAGGCCTCACTTATCAATAACTTCCCCAAATGTAAATGGATTGAATCCCCCAATCAAAAGACACAAAGTGTCTGAATCAATTAAAAAGCAAAAATCAACTATACACTACCTCCAGAAGATTTATCTCAAGTCTAAAGACAAACAGGCTCAGTGAAAGGATGGAAGTTCCTCAAAAATCTAAGAATAGAATTACCATATAATCCATTTATTCTATCTCTGGGTATTTATCTCCAAATATGACAACACTAGTTAGAAAAAATATATGCATCCCTTTGTTCATTTATTATAGCATTATTTACAACAGCCAAACTAAGGAAACAACCTAAATGCCTATCCACACATGAGTGGATATATAATGTGATATGTAATATATATCAATACAATTGAATACTACTCAGCCTTAAAAAGATGAAATTTTTCTACTTGCACGCAAATATATATTTCTGTATATGTATCTGTAAATAGTGATAATTTTATTTATCCCTTTTCAATCCACATAAATTTTATTTACTTTTCTTGATGTTGGAATGTACTGAGTAAATGTTTTACTGCACTTAGAGAAGCAGTATCCAGTGTTTCATCAGTTTTTTTATATAGGTTCTTTATGAAGGTGAAAATATCCCAAAACTGTCCTCAATTTCTGATGGCTTCTTTTGTCATGAGTGGTTGATAGATTTTGTCAGATGATTTTCTGTATCAGTGAAAGGATAGTATGTGATTTCTACTTTATTTTGTGTGTGTGTGTTTGTTTTCCACTTTAGCATATTGATGTTGGGGAATTGATTTTAATCTTTGTATACCTGTAACAAATCCCACTTATTCCTGGTATTTGCTTCTTTTAATGCTTTGTTTGTTAAATTTGTTGTTTTCTTGATATTTTCCCATCTATTATTATTAAAGATATTGGTTTGCAGACTTTCTTTCCTGTAATATCTGTATATGACATTGGCATTAGGGTAATGCTTGCATTTTTGAATGATTTAAAAAGCTTTTTTACTTTGCTCCTATTTTCTGAAAGAGGCTGTGGAGAATGAATACCATCTTATTAAAAGTTTGTATAAAGTTGTTCATAGTGTGTGCGTACTAATTCGTTTCAGTTGTGTCAGACTCTTTGAGACCATATGGACCATAATCTACTAGGCTCTTGTGTCCATGGGATTCTCTGGGAAAGAATACTGGAGTGGGTTGCCATGCTCTCTACAAGAGGATCTTCCAACCCAGGGGTGTTTCTTATCTCTTCTCCATTGGCAGGCGAGTTCTTTACCATGGAGCCACCGGGAAGCTCGTTGTTCACAGTATTCCTTTATTAAGCGTTTAACGTGCATGGAGATTAGTAATGATAACTCCTCTTTAACTGCTGATACTTGTCATCTGTGTATTTTCACCCTGGTGGCTCAGATAGTAAAGAATCTTCTTGTAATGCAGGAAAGCTGGGTTTGATCCCTGTGTTGGGAAGAATCTCTAGAGGAGGGCATGGCAACTGACTTCAGTATTCCTACCTGGGAGAATCCCTATGGACTGAGAAGCCTGGTGGGCTACAGTCCACGGGGTCACAAAGAGTCAGACACGACTGAGCAACTAAGCACAGCACAGCACATTTTAATTACTTAGCCTGGCTAGAGGTTTACAAATTTTTGATCTTTCCAAAGAACACACTTATGGCTTAGTTGGACTGATTGTTTTCTGTTTTCCAATTTTTTTTTTTCTGCTCTAACCAGTATTATTTTCTTTTGCTTGTTTTAGACTTAAATTGCTCTCCTGTTTCTATTTTCCAAAGGTGATCTCTTTTTGAGATCTTTATTAAATATGTTCTAATATATGTATTTAATTCTATAAATTTCCCTCTAAACACTGCTTTTGCTGCAGCCCACAAATTTGGATAAGTTACATTTCAGTTTTAATTAAATTATTCAATCTTCTTTTATCTTTGTATTTCTTTTTTGATACATGTTATTTAGAAGAAAGTTATTTAATCTCCAAATATTTTAAATTTTTCCAACTATCTTTTTTCAAAGAATAATTCTATTTATTTATTTTTGTCTATGTTGGGTCTTCATTGCTCTGCAGGCTTTCCTCTTGTTGTACCAAGAAGGGGCTACTCTTCATTGCAGTGCCTGGGCTTCTCATTGTAGTGGCTTCTCTTGTTGTGAAGCATGGACTCTAGAGGACACAGGTTTTAGTAGTTGTGGCATGTGGGCTCAATAATCACGGATCCTGGGCTCTTGAGCGCAGGTTCAATAGTTATGGCACATGGGCTTAGTTGTTCAGTGGCATATGAGATCTTCCCAGACCAGGGATTGAGCCCTTGTCTCCTGCACTGGCAGGTGGATTCTTTACCACTGAGCTACCAGGAACACCCCCCGCCCCATTATCTGTTATTGATTTCCAATCTAAATCCATTATGCTCTAAAGCATATTTTGTATGATTTTTATTTTATATATGTTAGGGTATATCTTTTGGCCCATAATATGTACTATCTTCATCAATATTCAAGTGAACTTGACAAGGATGTGTATTCTGCCGTTGTTGGAATATTGTTGTTCAGTTGCTAAGTTGTGTCCAACTCTTTGCGACCCCATGAACAGAAGCACACCAGATTTCCCTGTCCTTCACAATCTCCCTGAGTTTGCATGAACTCATGTCCATTGAGTCAGTGATGCTGTTGCTAGATGGGCTCTTCTATATTCTATAAATTTCAGTTAGATCAAGTTGATCAATGGCATTTTTCACGTCCACTATATTCTTACTAATTTTCTGCCTTCTTGATGCATCAGTCTATGCAAGATGAATCTTGACTTCTGTAACTGTAAGTGGACTTATCTAACCTAGATAGACTTGGAACTTTTTCCCTTCAACAGTTTAAATGTTACTCCCCTCTCTTCTTCATTGCACAGCCTGATGAAAAAAATCTGTAAGTTGTAACCTTGTGTCTCTAAAGTTAAGTTCTTGCCCCCTTCCCACACCCAGGATTAAGATTTGCTCTGTTCGGTATTTTTCATTTTGAATATGATATGTCTGCATATAATTTTAAAAAATATATTTATACCGTTTGGTGTTTTCCAAGCTTTCTTGACCTGCTATTTGTTGTCTGATTATCATTAATTTTGAAGGTTTTTCAGCAATTATTAAATATTTATTTTGCTTTTTCTTTTTCTCCTTCTGATAGTCCAATTATTTGTATATTACATGTTTTATTGATCTATCTTCAGATTCACTTATGTTTCTCTTAGTTGTATGTGGTGTCCTGGTTAGCCCATCAAAGTTATTTTTAAATAAAGCATTTCCTTTTTATGCTATTTTAGATATTCCATCTCTCTGCTTACAACATCCATCTGTTCTTAAATACTACCTGATTTTTCTTTAGAGACCTTCACATATTATTCAGTTACTTTATATTCCCTTTGTAACAGTTCCAAAATCTCTGTCATAATGGAATATGGTTCTCATGCCTGATTTGTTTGTTCAAACTGATTTTTCTTTCTTTTAGCATTCTCTGTAATTTTTTGTTGAAAGCCAAACACAATGTATCAGGTAATAAGAACTCAGGTAAATAGGTCTCAGTGTGATATTGTATGTAAATCTTTCTAGAATTTCACAAATTAACTGAATATTTTAGCTACATGTGACAAAGACTTCAAATCCCCTAGTGTCATTTATTTTAGCTCCTCTATTGTCTTTGGCCTTTCAGAACAACTCCTAATCAAATAGTGTCTGTGTCTTTCTACTCTTTAAGCTATATTCCATTGATGCTACACAGGTACCCTATTGGCATGGTGGTAAAGTATATGGGAAGGCAAGTGTCCTATAAACGTATGAGTAAATCTCATTGTTTTAGTTAGATTTTTCTCTGAGTTTCTGGGCTATTATTTTCACAAATGATTTATTTCTATCTCTCTCTCTCTTTTTTTTTTTTTCTTCACTTGAGTGATAAAGATAGAGAGTGCTAGACTCAGAGAACTACCCTTACTTTAAATGTAATAATTCTCTGGTAAAGTTTTTATTTTATTTTATTGTTTTATCTTAAAGAGTTGTTATGAAGAGCACTGTGAGCTTAATTCATCATGGATAGTATTTTATCCACCTTTTGACAGATCCACTGAAGATTCTGTCCTAGTAATGTACAGTGATAACCTTGTGGGATTTTGGAAGATTAAATCCATGAAAATGTAGATCCCAGTAATTTCTCACTCTCAAGCTAAACCACAATTAGTTCAGTTCAGTTCAGTTGCTCAGTCGTGTCTGACTCTTTGCGACCACATGAATCGCAGCATGCCAGGCCTTCCTGCCCATCACCAACTCCCAGAGTTCACTCAGACTCACATCCATCNAGTGAATTTTCTTGGCAAAACTCTATTAGTCTTTGCCCTGCTTCATTCCGTATTCCAAGGCCAAATTTGCCTGTTACCCCAGGTGTTTCTTGACTTACTACTTTTGCATTCCAGTCCCCTATAATGAAAAGGACATCTTTTTTGGGTGTTAGTTCTAAAAGGTCTTGAAAATCAGCACAATACTGGGAAGCAATTATCCTCCAATAAAAATTTTTTTTAAATCACATAAAATATTTAAAAAATAAAGCACAGAAATCACTTTGCTGACAAATATCCAGATAGTCAAAGCTATAGTTTTCCAGTAATCATACACAGATGTGATAGTTGGACCATAAAGAAGACTGAGTGCCTCAGAATTGTTGCTTTCAAACCGTGGTGTTGAAGAAGACTCTAGAGAGTCCCTTAAACTGCAAGGAGATCAAACCAGTCAATTCTAAAGGAACTCAACCCTGAATATTCATCAGAAGGGCTGAAGTTGAAGCTCCAATACTTTGGCCACCTGATGCAAAAAGCCAACTCACTGGAAAAGAGCCTGATGCTGAGAAAGTCTGAAGGCAGCAGGAGAAGAGGGCAACAGCGATGAGATGGTTGGGTAGCATCACCAACTCAATGGACATGAATTTGAGCAAACTACAGGAGATGGTGATGGACAGGAAAGCCTGGTATGATGCAGTCCATGGAGCTGCAAAGAGTCAGACATGACTTAGCAACTGAACAACACCAACAAAAACAAAGTGTTTTGAACTTAAGATTATCTGCCCTTTGTTGAAAAAATTTCTATTAACCTGGCTCTTCCCCTCACCTCCTCGGAACAGTTCTCTTTAGGTCACTTGAAATGCTGTCTCCTGAGCTTGCAGTCCTGAAAGTTCCCACTGAATAAAACAGCTCTCAATAACAACAGACTCAAATTTCAGATTGTGAATGCTTTTAAGTTGACAAAATCAAGTCAAGAACGTTTGGACACGCTCAAATGTGAACTGAGATCAGTCTATGATTCAAATTTCCTCAACACTGTGTATGTTAAAAAGCAAGTAGTTGGCTCTGCCTGACCTGAGAGTATCTGAGTAATACTCATCCGAGGCTGAAAAGTTCTACTCACGTCACCTTAACACTTAACATTATCTCTTAGGTCTTACAGGTTATGATAAAGACACTGAACTGGATATCCTCACAAACCTGGAAGAGCTTCTTTTTCATGCAGTTTACAACTACTATATTGCTTTTCAAATAGCTCAAGTCTATATACCCCACTTGGTGAGATAGAAGTTTATTATAAATCTGCCTCCTAGAAGAGATCTGGTATTCTATTTTCAAAAAGAACCATCTGGAAATGCCTGTGTTTCCTATTAGGGCTGCCTCAAAAATAAGCAAAATGAAAGTTAATTTTTACTGGGGCTTAACCTGATGTTTTTCCATAACCAAGCATCTTTTAGAATGTTTCCTATTATATTGGTGCCAAAATGACAAAGAAGCTAAAATATTTGTATCTATAATAGTGCAATCAATTTCTCAAACACTGCAGATCAAAAATCCATTATTCCAGCCATGATTACTGGGAACTGTTGATGACAATGTCAAATATCACAATTTAAAAAAATATATAAAGTATGCAGCACCTCTCCCATCTCTTATTTTTTTCAATATCTTAATCATTTTGAAAGGATCATGCTTTGAACAAGCAGCAGATGTTAATGCAGAAATATAGAACATCTCAATTTTCTCACTGCTAACTCAGCTTACTGAGCCAACTTCACAATTCTCACATTCCTGAGTCCTGGGAGAAAATGCTAATTTAGATTGTTAAAATTGACACGGGTTAGGGTATAAAGGGTAATTAGCATAAAATCCTACACAAAGTGTTCTTAGCAGCACTAATCAACACCCACCTAGGCATACACTGTTTTAGTCAGAGCTGATGTTTAACGAAGCTGAAAAATATCTAAAATATTCTCTTCTAGTTAGGTAATAAAAAATGCAGAGTTTGTCCTCAAATCTGGTTGGAGGATTTTTTAAGCAAAATACCTCATGTGCAAGTTCAAGCATCACTTTTATTTTACACTTAAGAATTATTTAAAGCATATGAAGTACTCTCTTGAGGAACACACCTTTTAAACACTGGTGCTTTTGACATATTCGTGTCAGTGCTATTCTCTATGTGTGTTGTTATTGCTGAAAAGACTGATCTGTTTTCTTCTGGCAAAGGCTGCTGCATTTGGCGCCATTGTTTTTATTATCGGTGCATGGTGCTGTTGTTTCTGCCTTTCATTTACCAGACTTTTAAACCCCAAACAAGTCACTCAGGTCTGAATCTGCTCATCAGGACAGAGATGTTCTTAGTTCCTCAAATTTTGCAAGCCTGCTCTATTAACTCATGCTCTTTTTTTTTTTTTTCTCTTCTTGCTAATGATGTGATCCAAAGAACTTTCTTCCACCTAGATAAATGATTTGAAGTCAGTTAACTTTTTTGCTCCTTAGTTGCCTCATTTGCAAGAGAGAAAAATGGCAAAAACAAAAACAAGACAAAACAAACAAAAAAACCCACCAGACTTGACAAGTATAACCAAAAGTATTTAAATTCAAGGAGCACAAAGGGTGTATATCCCTGGCAGCTGTTTCATCTATGCCCCCTGAGGACATCACAAGACTCATCCTGAGCAATTCTATCTGGGAGGTTCCAGAGAAGGAATCAAGACTGCAAACCTGTTCTGTTACCCTGGAGGCCATTTATTCTGCACGAGATAATGGTGCTTGATATCAGACAATGGTTAGGTGCAGGGAAGAGAAGCTAACAGAACAGTCTTAGGAGAGACATTGTTTTTAAAACCTCCAGAACCACAAGATAATCACCCTGATGAATGCCTGTGATTAGAAGCTGCCGCAAAGGCACTGAATTAAACATAGGGCAAAGGACTAAGAAGAAGGATGCAGGCACCTGGCCCAGGTGAGGAAGAAAGTGAAGAGAATATTCCTGACACTGAGAAGAGTATATGTGAGGGTCAGGAATAAAGAAAGAAAATATGGTGTATTCTAGAAGCTGATATTCTGGAGCACTTTGTCAGGCAGNACATAGGGCAAAGGACTAAGAAGAAGGATGCAGGCACCTGGCCCAGGTGAGGAAGAAAGTGAAGAGAATATTCCTGACACTGAGAAGAGTATATGTGAGGGTCAGGAATAAAGAAAGAAAATATGGTGTATTCTAGAAGCTGATATTCTGGAGCACTTTGTCAGGCAGGTGTATGTTCCTCGGTTCTTTGTCTCATCACAACAAAGATTTGGAGTGACAGACATTAAAGCCCCCTCGGTGTGTCACAGCTTTCGGGTCTTGGATAGACTAGCTCTCAGGTCTCGAAAGGACCATGTTATAGCTCTTAGACAAATCAGTGTTACAGCTCAATGTTACAGTTCTATTTTGTTTAGAAGATAGCAGGAAGATCCATTTTTGAGGCCTGAGGGCACATCGATCCAAAGACACAAAGAGAAGAATGCCACAGTGCGTGGGAGAGAGAGAGAGAGCTGGCTTTGACTCCTCGTTTTATATGTTTATCTCTCCCTGGGCCTGTCCTATGTAAATTGGGCCAGCCAGGAGTGTTGTTTGTTTTACCTGAGGTCCTCACTCCGGTCCTCGGACCTTCCTCTGTTCTATTTTCATGGGCTTTTCCCTTCTTTGTCTTTTAGCCACCACCGTTTTGGACTCCTTTTCCCTATTCTACCTACCTAACAACTTGAAGCAGATGGTGCTCAGTGAAAGGGGCCCGAAATGAGGTCAGAGTGTCAGGTGAGCTGGGTTGAAGGAGCTGGACTGCAGCTGAAAGGGAATGGGAAGCAAATGAAGTCAATGAAGGCATTAAGGATGCGGCCAAGTATGCACACATCCCTGTAGTTCAGAAAGCTCTCTCTGGCTGTAGCATGGAGAACAGAAGGGATTCTGGAGCAGACATGGGACAAGAGGTCATTGGAGAAGCTTTTGAAGTGATCCTCGTGAGAAATGCCTGCGGATGGAGGCCAGGGGTGGACCAGGAGGGGAGAGAGGGACCAATGATAAGAAGAGCTCAAAGTAGTGAGTATTTATCACAGCACTTGAGTACTTATTTATTACCCAGTTGTTTCCCCATATAGTCTCATCAAATTGTTACACACACACACACACACACACCCATCTTATAATACAGGTGATATTTGCTTAGTCATGTCCAACTCCTTGAGACCTCAGGCTCCTCTGTCCATAGAATTCTCCAGTGGGTGGCCATTCCCTTCTCCAGAGGATCTTCCCAACCAGGGATCAAACTATGGTCTCCTGCATTGGCAGGCAGATTCTTTACCATCTGACCCACCAGTATAGCATAGGTACCATTTTTCTATTCAAAGATGAGGAAATTCAAGTCCAAAGAGAAAATCAGCTCAAACTTCCCCAAAGACTAAAGCTGATTTGAAGCCAGGAAGCCTGGCTTTATAGTTCTGTCTTTCATTTGCCCTCCAGATGAATTTAGGAGGAAAAACTGGCAGTGCTCAGTGACAGACTGGCAGAGGTGGGTAAGAGGACAGGGAGAACAAGGTCACAGGTGAGCACATGTGCTTTCAGGTGGCGAGGGAGGTAGTTCACTTGGATGCTGAATTCTGAAAGAGTTTCATGGTTGGTGAAGGGTGGGAGGGCAGATGGCAGTAGAGTCGTGAACATCTTGAGTGTGAGGTGCCTGCAAGTTATTACAATGGGCAGCTGGAAGGGTGGGTCCATCAGGTAAAAGGGACTAAGACTGGATACATGAGTTTTAAAGTTATCAGCAGCATTCTCTGTGGTCATGGGGTTGCAGAGGAAGAGTGTGTGGAGTTAGAGGGTTAAGGAGCCCAAGAAAGAGCTGTTCTGTAGAATTAAGAGGAAAATCAGGAGATGTTCCAAGGAAAGTGATGCTCTGTCATCTGGCATCAGTGACTAAAAGCATCAAACACTCTGGAGAGGTTAATGCAACGTGGAAAGACAAAGGAGGGCTTTTTCTTGAAGATGCAGGACATGGCGGACACACAGCATAGTGACCATAAGGGGCCTTAACTGCTACTGCCCTTCGGATGACACAATTACATAGAATTCATGTATGAATGCAATAGTTAGACCATAAAGAAGGCTGAGCACTGAAGAACTGATGCTTTCAAACTCTGGTGCTGGAGAAGACTCTTGAGAGTCCCTTGGACTGCAAGGAGATCAAACCAGTCAATTTTAAAGGAAATCAACCCCTGAATACACACTGGAAGGACTAATGTTGAAATTGAAGCTCCAATACTTTGGCCATATGATATGACTGAAAAAGATCCTGATGCTGGGAAAGATTGAGGGCAGGAGGAGAAGGGGTTGACAGAGGATGAGATGGTTGGATGGTATCATTGACTCAATGGACAGGATCTGTGCAATCTCCAGGAGGTGGTGAAGACAGGGTAGCCTGGCATGCTGCATTCCACAGGGTCTCAAGGAGTTGGATATGACTGGACAACTGGACAACACCAACAACAGATTACATGGTGCAGAGAAGAGGGTGCTGCTGAGCCATCTAATGACTCCTGTAACTCCTAACGTCCTGTTCACTCGTACTTATCACTTGGAAGTACAAGCCCCTTGAGAATTACTAAACCTGATCACTAAGGCTAGATATTTATAAAAATGATATCCCCTATCCAATCTAAAAGGGTGATTTTCTGAAGAAATATCGTGGCAAAACACTTTTAGTTTTTAAGCCGGGAGGGGTTTAATGTAAAGAATCAAAATAATAATCAAAGAACTGAATGAGTTGGCTCTAAGTTAGACCTCCAAGAACAATTCCCAGAATAATAAAAATAAAACAATTAGGGAGACATTTCCATTTACAACAGCATCAGAAAGAATAAAAGACATAGGAATTCATTTAACAAAAGAAGTATAGAATTTAAATTTGGCCAAGAAATCCTTGAATTGACTTGAATTTCCTGGAAACATCTAGAATGGGTTTCCTGCAATAATACAGTCTAGAGCATTCTTAGAAAATATGTGAAATTCTATTTTTAGACATTTGATCTTGTAGGCCATTGGTACTATGTCATTACATTAGTCTATATACTTTGAATTTCTGCAGACACAAAACGTGTGCCTTGCTATTCCGAACACAGTAACTTAAGTGAATTCAGCCCACTGACTTAAAAAAAAAAAAAAGTACTGTTAAAAAAGCTAATATATGGAAGACACTTCTTTCAATGGAGAACCTCTCCCAAGATGACTAATTTTATTTCTAAAAGCAATTATTAGCTTTTATTTAGTAATTATACCAACTCAAGAGTTTGTATTAAGTAATATTAACAAAGTTCTTCACTTGTGGGGTACTTTATATTTTTCACAGCACTTTCACACTGATATGTTCCTCTGGATGGTTTGCGGGGGTGGGGGGAAGGTGATAAGCTGGCAGGGGAGAGGAGAGGAAGCAAAAAGTTTATTGTGTGTATTAAACATACTATGAAAGAGCCTATGATTCTAATTCTTGATTTTTTCAAATCTGTATGTAAAAGAAATGTAATTTTAAACTACTCTTCACACACAAGGCTCTCAACAAATTAACAACTTACGCAAACCCCTGTGAGACTCTGTAGAATACTCATTTACCAAAGGGAAATCATGCATTTATATTCTTACTTCAGGTCACTTAAAATGTCAGTAACACAGCAGAGAAGGAAATCAGAAGGAATATGTTCCCAGACACTGAATTATAATTTCTCTAAGTCTGAATCTTTCAATTCAACTCTTGTTATGCAGAGGATTAACAAATTTAGTTTTCTCAGAAGGAAAATAAGACTCATGGTATTTCTGCTCTGTTTGAAATTCTGAAACCAAATTCAGCTTCACAGAATATTTTTTGGAAGAAAACCAAGCCCATTTGCTAAGTAAGGAAGTCTCTGCTGGTAAATGTTTACAAGACAAATGTACAGATGAAAGACAAGTAATTTATCTTTATTTCATACTGAGAATGGCAATTTAAACTACAGTAAATCTGTCCTTTGAAGGAAATGTTAAATATAAGTCAGATACCTTTATAACTTTATCAATATGTGAATAATATGAATAGTAAGCTGATTTTGAGCTATGAGACAAGTATAGTAATGACACGTATCAGCATCATGTTAGTATCAGTATATAAGATATGCATAAGAGTCAGAAACTGCATTCCAGTTTCTGTTACTGTATGAGTAACCCCTGGAATACCATGCCATTGCAAGTCAGGCAAGCCTTACTAGCTCGAAATGAAACATGGACAAACAGAAATTCTACCTTCGGAAATATATACCACACTTTAAAAATCCTAATTGTGTAAAAGTGGTACTTAAAAAAATAAAGAGTGTCAAGAGATGAAACTAAGAATCATATTTTCAAGCTGGAAGGGATCTTAGAAAACATCTAACCAAAATCTTCATCACATATAAGTTAAAAAAAAAAAGTCCCAAAGAGTAGGTCCCCATACTGACTATGGATCCTAAGTGCTAAGTGCAAATTCCAATAGAGAAAAGCAGGGAAGCACACTTAATCAAACCAAGTAACCAACATGGAAACATGACACAATTAAAGTAACCTGATTGATTGAGGATGCTAAGAAAAAGATACAGCAGTCTCCAGAGTGTTCATGACTTTCTAATGTGATGTCTGTTGGTACATATAGTATATATCCATCTATGAACTATCTAACTACCCACTTACCTATCTCCATCTCAATTTCTCTGTCTCTAGTCATCCATCCATACATATATCTTTCTTTTTTCTGTATCCATCATCTATTTATCCATCAACTTAAAAAAGACTTCCTTCCTGACATACAGTAAGTGGTAACAAAATGTTAACGATTGTTTATTTGGAAGTAAAGTTTTACACTATGGTTCAACTTAAACTAATCTCAGAGACATGTATAGATGTATCAAACTGTGGATAATCAATGAAAAAAAAATCACTTTGATTTTACTTCATTCCCCAGAGAAAAGACATCAGGAGATTGTGCAGCCTTAGCCTCCGAGTGGTTTGGTAATAACATTCTAGTGATTATGTAACCCTGTATTTAAAAAATAGAACAACTTTTAACCTAGCAATTACACTTCTGGAAATGTATCCCAAGGACATAATTATATTCATAAAGACACAGCTACAAGGGTGCTCATTATAGGGTTGTTTTTAGTGGCAAAAAAGTTAGAATCAAACTACATGGCCAACAACAAGAAATGCATTGAATAAACTATGGTAGAACTCTGCTAGAAGAAGGTCAACACCGTGGAAATACCTTCAAAAGCCTATTATGAAATGAAAAACATATTATAAAACATTAAGAACACATGATATTGAATAAACATATATCTAATCCTGCCTTCTTCACCTCCCAATGTTCCTTCCACATGTAATATCACTCCATTCAGCAGGCAGTCTTTCACCCTCAGCTGACCTGATTCCGCAGTAGTGACACTANGATCCCCTGGAGAAGGGAAAGGCTACCTACTCCAGTATTCTGGACTGGAGAATTCCATGGACTGTATATACCCATGGGATTGCAAAGAGTTGGACACAACTGAGCAATTTTCACTGAGCAGCTGAGCAACTTTTCACTGTGCAAAATATGTTAGCAGCTGATTAAGGAGAATGGTGAAGACCAAAGCTTTGAAATCAGGAAAAATAAGGTTTGTTAAAATCTTGATCCAGACAGTTAAAGCTATATAATCTTTGTATACTCAGTTATTTTTTAATTTCCATTTCCTTTTCTTCAAAACAGTGCTACATCAGGGATTGACTATGAAGTTCAAATAAAACATCAAGTTGAAAGTGCCTAGCAAATATTATACACTTAATAATTATTTTTAAATAATAAAATATTCTTTTGAAATGATTGTTATGAACCCTATAAATGTGGATATATGTATTCATTTCACATACTTTTATTAGAAATCTAAAAAAAACTTGATATCATATTAGGGAAAGCTTTTGGTTTTTAAGACAGATCATTTCTAATAATATAAAATAACAGCATCTGGTCAACCTGTACTATTAATTTTATGTGGGCCAAGAGACTTAATTTGGTTGTCAGAAGTCTTTGAAATAGTGGGAGTGTTGTGAAGAAAGTGGGACACCCCTCAAAACCTAAACTAGTTCAATTACAAATGTTCCCTAAAGATCAAGTTGATTATCAGATCATAATTCAGACTGAAAGAAAATAATGACAAGATCAATCATATTGCCAGTCTGCTCAAAAACTGAAGGCATTCAAAATACCAGTACATAAGGTTGGATGAAGATGAGGAATTGTGCCAAGTGTTACATGAATGAGATTCCCAGAGGGACAAAGAAGTAAATCCAAAAAGCAATGTGCTATGAGGTTGACATTTCACATACTGATTTCTCCAGCTCCTTTTCCCCATCCTTGCTGTGTAGAAAGGAGCAGAAATGTCCTCTGACAGATGTCCACATAAGTAGAGATGGACTCTCTCCCAGTTGAGTTGGGAGCACCCGATTCTGCCATCTTGGTTTGACTAAGTAGATGCCAACCATATGCATACAACTGGAAAGGGTGTCATGGAAAGACATTTGGAGAAGCAGCAGAAATAACTCAGTACAATTCAGTCTCTTTGAACAAAGACTGGGGTATAAAATACTCTCACATCCCTAGTACTCTGCTTTATTCACTTTTTAACATTCAGATTTATGAATGGTTCTCACTCGACTTTAACTTACTTTTATCCTTTTACAAGTGAATACCCCTTCCCTAAAATAACCAACATATTTCTCGGTGACTCCCTGACAACAACGTTCTTCTCTCTCAGCTTTTTGGGACATTTTCTTTTTCCTTTCCTTTCACTGGGAGCAGTTAGGTAGAGACTTTGCCCTATTCTCCTATCTCATTATCCCAAACCCATCTCATTATCCCAAACCCATCTCATTATCCCAAACCCATCTCATTATCCCAAACCCATCTCATTATCCCAAACCGCAGTGACTAGACCAGTGAGGCAATTTGGGTGGCAAAGGGGAAAATCAATACCAATGAAATTAATACCTAATATTATCTCTCCCTTGATCACAGTAACATTTCCTATTCATCCTGATTCCTAATCCTTTGCCAACATGCAGTGCAATGCAAGTGGATCTGATATCACTCTTTTGATTTTCCAAACAGCCACATTTATTGGGAACAAACACTGCTTTTTACCTAGGGCTGTCCAGCACAATTACTTAGTGTCCCATTTTTGCTATCCAAAAGTGTCCTGTATTTGAAGACGAGTTATATGGACATTGTGCTTATAGTGTCTAAATGTAAGAAGAGGATGGGGAGGGATGACCATTAAAAAAAATCATTTTATCTCTTGTCTATTTCACTTTGATGGCAGAGAAACAACTTCATCATTTAAAAAGACAGTAATTAAGAATAGGAGAGGAAACGACTGAACTAAGCCACTGATCATCCACCACCACAATAGTAACACTGCACCACACACACACTCACATAAGCAATACAGGGGGCTAGGTCATATGTGTGCATCCAAAGAAGGAAGGAACTCCTGATCAGAAGCACCTCTGTGGCAGAAGAGGGGAAGCTGCTGGCTGGTTAAATTCCATCTGATGGAGGAGAATGAATCAGGAACATGAGAGGTACTGTTCAGGGTCCTCAAGCTTCCTAACAGCTGGAAGGCATGAAGGTGATGGTGGGGAGAGGTTGGAGGATGAGCAGCGCGAGACTCCTTGTCTGGGCTGCAGGCAGTGATCTTGTTTTCTATTCTCCTCCCTCCCCATTACAATCTGGAGCTTATTTTAGCAGGAACATTGTTATACATGGTGATTAAGTTCTATAATTCCATTAGCAGAGTACTAAGCTTCAGATACATTGGACTTAATTAGACTTTTATGGAAAGGCCCAGGGAATTAACCACAATGTAAAACATTGTTCATTTGAGAAAATGTATTCCCAAATGCAAACAAGTGCTCACCAAACTTCTGGAATACAATTCCTTTGGAAGTGATAGATTAAAAAAGGGTGTGATCAATTTCTCTCGACTCAGGCTGCCTGTTTTGAACTATCAGCTTTTAAATTCAAACTATTTCCAGGGCACCACACCAAGAGATTCTAATTTAATTGGCCTGGGGTGAAGCATGGAAATAAATATATTTTAAAAAGCTTCTTGCAGCTGAGCTGAGAACCACTGGGCTAGTAAATGCTTCTTGGATCTATATTTAAGTAAGTGGCTCGGGAGGGTTGGTTTTCATTACAGAAGTGTCTTTTCTTCACAATAGGATTCACCTCCAGCTTTACTTTTCAACTGTTACTTAACCCAAAAAAAAAAAAATCTCTTTAGTGTTGTCTTTTCTAAAACGACACGCACCGGTAGTATGAAAATAAATACACCTCCTTGCCAAACAGTCATTACTGACTTTTTAAAATCTCATTGTTTTTGTTTAGTCATTAAGTCGTGTCGGATTCTGTGACTCCATGGACTGCAGCATGCCAGGCTTTCCTGTTCTTCACTATCTCCCCAGGTTGCTCAAACTCATGTCCATTGAGTCAGTGATGCCATCCAATCATCTCATCCTCTGTCGTCCCCTTTCCCTCTTGTCTTCAGTCTTTCCCAGGATCACAGTCATTTCCAGTGAGTCAACTCTTCACATCAGATGGCCAAAGTATTGGAGCTTCAGCATCAGTCCTTCCAATGAATATCTAGGATTGATTTCCCTTAGAACTGGTGCATTCTAAAGTAAATGACAAAGGAAAGGTCAAATGACTGGTTTGATCTTCTTGCTGTCCAAGGGACTCTCAAGAGTCCTCTCCACCATCATAGTTTGAAAACATCAGTTTTTTGGCACTCAACCTTCTTTATGGTCCAACTCTCACATCTGTATGTGTGATTAAAAAGGAAGTAACAAAATCAATGGCAACTCACTCCAGTACTCTTGCCTGGAAAATCCCATGGACAGAGGAGCCTGGTAGGCTGCAGTCCATGGGGTCGCTAAGAGTCAGACATGACTGAGTGATTTCACTTTCACTTTTCACTGTCATGTATTGGAGAAGGAAATGGTAACCCACTCCAGTGTTCTTGCCTGGAGAATCCCAGGGACAGGGGAGCCTGGTGGGCTGCCATCTATGAGGTCGCACAGAGTTGGACACGACTGAAGTGACTTAGCACCAACAGCAGCAGCAACAAAATCCAACACACTGGCAATGAAAAAACATAATGAGATTAATATATTTCACTCCTCTTCAGTCTCCTCCATCAGGATCCTGGCAACATTTTAGGATAAGATTGAGCCATGAATTGCTTCCTAGAGGTCCTCTGAGCAAGGTTTTGCTGCTCCAGCAGCAATCAGGGTTATGGAAATAAGATGTGTTAAGCCTGCAAACTACTCAAAGTTCCAGATGAAAGGCTAATTATGTGTCAGCCTTGAAGATGGAGTTTATAACTTTACCTCCATTGGTAACATTCAGGCAATTCAAGTAAGTCCAGTTCAGTTCAGTTCAGTTCATTCGCTCAACAGTCTCCCCCAAATACTGTTTCTGTCCTGATCAAGGTGTTGGGAGTTCTATTGGAGCCACTTCTCAGGCATGTGGAAGGTGCTGGGACAGGACAGGTCACCAAGTCCTGTCCATGAACCTCCTTAATCTCATTCTATTGTCTAGCAATCGTCCTCTGTTTTCCTGTATAGCTCGCTTTCTCCTTATCTAACAAAAGGATTTGGATATCTTCTGGAAATTTTACTTAAAAAAATTCCTTGTATAGAAACCTATCCCTTCTCATTGACTTCCACTCAGTAATTGCAAAGTATGTATGCAAGTTTTTTTAAAGCTCTGAGATAAACTGAATGCTAAAAAGAAGTGAAGCTGTTCTATCAGATTTCTTTACACACATCAGATGTCTATGAGCCATGCTTAGGGGTCTCAGGCAAAGTGCTACAAGTGAGGGAACACACTCACTCTCCCTGTGTGGCTATAGGCATGCATGCCCCGTTCACATGTTATTATGAAATTCACCTTTACATTTGCAAATTTCACTTTAACCAGGTTCCCATAAAATACCTCCGTTTGGTCAGTGCTCCTTATTTTGAGTTCATTCTTAATGTGACTGTATGTTATACATGTTGCTTGGTACAGTTGGTGCTATTTTGAAAAAACATAGTAAGGTGAAATGTGTTTGGGTGAAATTTACTTGGTTTCAGCTCTAACATGTGGCTACCTGATGCAAAGAGCCAACTCATTAGAAAAGACCCCATGCTGGGAAAGACTGAGGGCAGAAGGAGAAGAGGGCAACAGAGGATGAGACAGTTGGATCACATCACTAACTCAGTGGACGTGAGTTTGGAACAAACTCCGGGAGATAGTGAGAGACAGGGAAGCCTGGTGTGCTGTAGCCCATGGGGTTGCAGAGAGCAAACATGAATCAGCGACTGAACAACAACAAAGGCAGATTAGGAAGAAGAATGATTTTTTTTGTTGTTGAAAGCTTTCCACTGAACAACTACTATGTGCCAGGCAAGATTCTAGGCACTAAGGACAGACCAGGAAACCATGAGTCAAAATTTTTGCCTTCGTGGAACTCACATTCTAGTGGGAATTTACAAGCTTGAAATATATAATAATGCTCTTGGGAAACTAGGTTCAGAGTTTGTTTCTTGAACTAAACTACAATATTCACCCGAATTCAATGTGTCTGCTTTCTTCTTTAAACATTGGAAAGAATAAGTCACAGAATAAATGATTCAGTTAATGAAAACAGAGAATTTCATAGGACTGGGAGGTGAGAGGGGATAGAAAATCAATGGGCTAAGAAATCATTCATACTGTATGAAATTCTCTAATCCCAAGAGTTACAGGATCAGAGCTGACTGCTCAAAACTAAGAATAGTGAAAGGCCACCTACTTTTTTTTTAAGTGCATTTACTCAGTGTTGATCCACATCTGCGCTTTGAAGAGGTCTATAGTAAAAGCCACAGTGCTACACTCTGTCTTGCTCACTAAATCATGATCATGATAATAGGGTGGGGGAAATACCTCTTCCCAAATTGACAGCCAAGTATAGCCTTTAACAGCGAGGATAAAGAAGTCTTTGAAGGGTAAATAAATGGAAAATTAGGTGAGAAAGAGCATGCAGAGAGAAAAGAGTACAGTCAGAGGCTAACCGAAAAAAAAAACTGACTAATAACAAGAAGGCTAAGAGCGAACAACTGGCAAGGGGCAGGCCAATATGCAGGTGATGCCGGGCTGGGTGGACAGAAAATGCCAGAGCCATCAAGCTGAAGGGAACACAATGGACTTGTGTGATTCTGAGCAAGGAAGGGAGGAAGGCTGTTACCATGAAACGCAAATCCTAATGAGAATTCCCAATGGGATCCTATTTCAGTACTTCAAATTTTCTTCCACCTACAAATATCAGCTTTTAAGGCAATAACCAACGGGTCAAGAGAAAACCCCACCCTTTCTTTGGAAGCCATTTCTGATTTACCAATCCTTATGTTAACACAATATACAGCCTTGACGTACTCCTTTTCCTATTTGGAACCAGTCTGTTGTTCGACGTCCAGTTCTAACTGTTGCATCCTGACCTGCATATATGCTTTTGTACTGTGGTGCTGGAGAAGACTCTTGAGAGTCCCTTGGATTGCAAGGAGATCCAACCAGTCCACCCTAAAGGAGATCAGTCCTGGGTGTTCATTGGAAGGACTGATGCTGAGGCTGAAACTCCAATACTTTGGCCACCTCATGCAAAGAGCTGACTCATTGGAAAAGACCCTGATGCTGGGAGGGGTTGGGAGCAGGAGGAGAAGGGGATGACAGAGGATGAGATGGCTGGATGGCATCACCAATTCGATGGACATGAGTTTGAGTGAACCTGAGAGTTGGTGATGGACAGGGAGGCCTGGCGTGCTCCGATTCATGGGGTCACAAAGAGTTGGACACGACTGAGCGACTGAACTGAACTGATGTTAACACAATGCCTAGAGAGGGCCATCTGTAAATTTTCTATATAACATAGACTCTTGAGTTTCCTGGGGAGAATGGAAGTGATACATGGATTTTCTTGTTTCTCTGTAGATTAGGAAGGTTTTAGTCTAAATATTTGTGTGCTTATAAGTGGGATGTTCAGTACAGTGAGAAAAACTGTTCACATTCTTAGTGACAAACACCTTTTTCTTAAATGCATATTATTATAGCAACCAATATTTTGCTAATAATGAGGAAAAATGCATTCAGACACTACTCAAATCAATCTCTATGATTGGAACATAAGTATGTCAATTCTTATAGATATTTTTATAATGTGTAGAGGAAAACTCTATTCAACAGAGAGATTTAAAATCTTTACTATTCCAACGGTTTCAGCTACTAATTTGATTTAAAGCTGCAATAAATTTTTCTCTTAAAAAGTTAAGATTCAAAACCTTAAACAGTGTAACCTTAAACAAAGACCTCTAACAGAAAAAAAATACAAAATCTCATTTAAAACTATAACAAATTACACAGAACAAATAAAATATAGGAAAATAAACGTGTGCTATTTTGGACAATTAAATATGTTTCTATATTAATAAAGGTATTTTTCATTAGCATTTTTTATTCTACAATAGGCCTCCCTTAGTATAACCCATTATAAGATTTATCTTACCACTTTTTAAAGTATTTTAATTAAAGTATAATAGGCCCAATGGACATGAGTTTGAGTAAACTCCAGGAGTTGGTGATGGACAGGGAGGCCAGGTATGCTGAAGTCTATGGGGTCACAAAGAGTTGGACACGATTGAGCAACTAAACTGAACTGACTGATAATAGGCTTAATTGAAAAAAACAAATGCAGAAAAAATAATGTTTTTGTATTTAATACAAATAACACTCAAAGATTTTAAAATTTTCTATCAGATGTTTTATTTCTATTCCTGGACGCCAAGAATTCATTCTTTATGTATCTAAACTATCACATTTTCCATGGTGTAAATGTTTCCAAAATATAACATGAGACACATCCTCTTGTGTCTGGAATGGTCCAGTCCTGCTGTAATTATTAATTTCTTCCCCTTTCTCAAATAGCAGAGTGGCATGAAAAATTATGTGATCATTCAAACTAAACAGCACTGAGCTTTGGGACATTTATAAATTTTTACAGAAGAAGTTAGAATTATTATTTATGTTTCTCAGTCTGGAAAACATCAATTATATGTTTATACTAACTATTCTGATGAGCTCATGTTTACTGAGTGAATCCATTCTTCCCATTCCTTCATCTCCACAACGTGTTTCCTGCTTCTCATCTTTGCAGTTGTCCTTCTTGAGTGCACACAGCTGGGTAAGTCCAGACACTACAACCTTTAAACTGATGCTCCATGATTCTTCTGCTGCTAAGTCGCTTCAGTCGTGTCCGACTCTCTGTGACCCCATAGACCGCAGCCCACCAGGCTCCGCCATCCCTGGGATTCTCCAGGCAAGAACACTGGAGTGGGGTGCCATTTCCTTCTCCAATGCATGAAAGTGAAAAGCGAAACTGAAGTCACTCAGTCATGTCTGACTCTTAGTGACCCCATGGACTGCAGCCTACCAGGCTCTTCTGTCCGTGGGATTTTCCAGGCAAGAGTACTACATCCCCCTATTTGTAATGTTAACTGAGTTCCAGATACCAATCTAAGAAAAGGACCTAAATACACTATCTCATTCGTTTTAACTCCACATTCTCTGCCTTCTTAGCTGTTCATCTACCTTTGCTCATGTACCTAAACCACTAATATAAATACTCTGCCTGCCTACCTTTCACTTACTATATCAAAAAGAAATATAATGTTTGATTCAGTTCTTGGTTTGGGCAATTGCTATAGTTTCTTTAGGTTCTGATTATCAATTCAAAGGTCATTATTCTAATGGTTACATATATGTGCGCTCAGTCGCTCAGTCATGTCTGACTCTGCAACTCCACAGACTGTAGCCACCAAGCTCCTCTGTTCATAGGATTTTCCAGGCAAGAATACAGGAATGAGTTGCCATTTCCTCCTCCAGGGGATCTTCCCGAGCCAGGGATCAAACCAGTGTCTTTTATGTCTCCTGCATTTGCAGGTGGATTCTTTACCACTGAGCCACCTGGGAAGCCCTATTCTAATGATTGTTTATATTGCCAGTCAATGGAACACATGCTTATTAAAGCAAATCATGGTCAGCAAACTGTGTTTGGGATAAGGAGATAATATTGATACTTCACACTCCCAGAGAGAAAGTCCTGTGTCTAAATTTGTACCAAACTTAGAATGTCTGCACACAGGTGGGTACGTCCTTCATGCTATTTGTCAAGTGAAAAGACTGCTGTCCCGAAGCTGAAGTGCGGCTATGGCAGGACAGGAAATCTCACTTCAGCAATCACAGCTGTTCTTTACTTATCATAAAGAAAGGCACTTTAGAAACTCAAGCCAATCGTTTAACATTCTTCTCAACAAAGGATTGATGAGAAAAATATTTCCATATATCAGGTGAAAAAAAGAGAAAGAAAGATTTGTGGAGTTTTCTCAAAAGTATGTCAGTTGCAGTGTTAGGAAAGTTTCCTCAAAAGTTCATGACCTGCCATCAATATGATTTCTTTTCTCTATCTCACAAGATGCTCCAATTTGTGTTACACATTATTTTTATAACCCTTATCTCATTGCATATGGCTCCTTGAGAGCAGGGCCAGACAAAGATTCAGCCAGGAAGTCTTGGATTTACTTCCCAGTTACTATCTTTGTACCCATAGGCAAGGTTTTTCAAACTCTCAAAGGCTCACTTTCCCCATTTGGAAAATGGGGATAATAGTAGCTACTAACCTATCATGTTGTTATGAGCATTAACTGAATTTGACATGTGAAGTACTCAATAGGCTTTAGAGATAATATAAACAACAATACTAATAATACTCATTATTCCTACTGATAGTCCCAGTACTTATAACAATATCTTATATAATATAGCAATCTCTCAATAACTATTAAATAAATGAATCATTTGATTTGAGACTAAGCATTATATTATTATATGTAACCCAGTTTATTAATTTAAAAAATAATGATAAAATATTAAAACAATGTTTCGGTTTATAGGAAGTTTCACCATTTTTGGAAAGTAAGCACCTACAAAACATGGATTTCTAGTCTTCATTTAATGCTTCCTTCATTGTGTTAAAACTGAGGCAGGAAATGAATGAAATGGTGGCAGTTTTGTAACCTACAAGTTTCCTGTTACCTCTGAAAAACTTAGGATGGGTATTTTAATAAAATTATACATCAGTAACCAGGTCCTTGGTTGATTTATTTTCATTCTGGTCATAGATTTCTATTGAGACCTTCTACAAACTAGCTCATTTCTTTTCTACCCCTTTTTTTCATAAATCAATAGCTAGCTTAAACTTAGCTAACTCACTGTGTTTTTTGATACTAAACATACAGAGTTAATGCATTTTGAATGAATCCAAGGCTACAATTAGATTGCATCACTCTACTAGAACTGCAAATCAAATTACAAATGAAAACATAATTAAACCATGGCAAAATCTACTTTCTTTTTTTTTTTTTTTTTCATCTCAGGTGTACATGAGTTCCCAATCTTGAACCACCCCCCCCACCTCCCACCAAAATCTACTTTCAAGTTTATGGTGCATCATTTATTTTTTTTTTTTAAATAATAGAATCTTGTTTATATACAGTTAAACAAGACATCTATATTAACTTAAAACTGGACTTTCTTGAACTAATTTTGACCTCTCAGAGTCTACGAAACCCCTGATTTGGATGTGAATAAAGCATAAATGGTCAAAAGGAACATTTTTTTCCTTATTTTTTTTTTTCCTAGCACCTATTAGAACTATTTCCAACTGAGTTGCCTATTGCAAAATTTTGAGGCAGTTTATTTTCTCAAACTTTGTAGCTTGTCACTGCCCCAAATTAGACCCCTTACTAATCATCTCTGCACATACTATAGTTTTAAAAAGTATTCTTTAATATTCTATCTTCCATAATAGTATGTGATTCTTTAATATCCTATCTTGCATAATAGTATGTGGGGTTGTGTGCCCTCTAATATGTCAAACGTATGTCAAACCATATCTCCTTCCTGAGGGCAAGGAGGTGCACTAACTTACTTTGATGATCAGGAAATTGAAGTATAACTTCATTCAGCGTGTAATAATTTTGGGAAACAGAGTGTTTGAAGATTAGTACTTTTATAGAGCTAAATTTCCTCCAACCAGACAGCAAACCTTATACACTAGCAGCACTGATGGAAGTACTTTTGCTGTGCACGCTGACTTATTGTGATTCTACGGTGTAAAAGGATGATGTCATTTATATTGTTATAATTAAAGTATCAGTAGGAGATTGGGATATCACAAACACTCAGATTTTAACTTTTATCCTCCTGGGCAAAGGATGTCCCATTATTCACATCTTTTTTTTTTTTTTTTTCAGTGATATTAATGCATGGAAATACCACAAGGTTCTCCCCCATCCACATAAGGCTTATTTAGTGATGGTGAAGTTTTTGAAAGACAGGCTGCTTACAGAGTAGAGGTAGTATTGGCAAATATAGGCTGCATTCTAGTTTAACAATAAACTAGGAAGATAAAGGAATTTTATGTATGAAAGGCTATCTGCCTTGCAGTTCTCTTAATTGGGCCNGGCTTATTTAGTGATGGTGAAGTTTTTGAAAGACAGGCTGCTTACAGAGTAGAGGTAGTATTGGCAAATATAGGCTGCATTCTAGTTTAACAATAAACTAGGAAGATAAAGGAATTTTATGTATGAAAGGCTATCTGCCTTGCAGTTCTCTTAATTGGGCCAATCCTTCTTCCCAATACTCCAAAGAAAAGGTGTCTCCAGGTCACCAAGTAATCATGATTAACTAAAGCTCCTTGTGATCAAATAATAAAAAATGCAAAACAACCTGAAGTCCTTATAAACTGATCAAGAAGAATGTATAGTTTCAGAGCTGTCAGTTGCAAAACTGTGTTCATGGGATAATTTCTCTGAGGTGTTAATGTAGCTTTTTTCTCTCATAAGAACGTATAGCATGATAACCAAGCTGTACCCTGACCATATGTTCAGATTCACACAAAAGTCAAATCAGCTTCCTTTTTCTAAATGACTTCCTCCCTTGATGTATGGACCTTATTTATAACCTCCCTTTGTGCAGCCATAACACTATCACATAGGGCTTAGTTTCTAAAAACCGTAGCAATTGCCTGAAAATTGATTTGATGTCTTTTGCCCATCCCTCCCTTCAGTCCCTGAAGACATTTTAATATGAGCCATGACATTATGATGGATGAAATCTGGCAATTTACTGTAGCAATGCTACTCCCATGTGGAAAATAACAGCTTGCTCAAAAGCTGGTCTTCCAGCCAGAGTCAGGATATACGGTAAGGCACATTTCCAATCTTTCCCCTTTCCTGTCCTTTTAAAATAGCCTTCCCAAACTTCTTTGTGTTATCAAATTTTCCACATATCACAGGTTGAAGCTAATTTAGGTCATGTAATGATAGTGATAAATATGTCACCAGAAAACTGGGTTAATTGTGAGTAGGAAGCAATCCAGATTTTGAACACAGAATAAAATAATCTTCGGATACAAATTCTTCTCTGCGAAAACACAACATTGCTGCTGATTTGTGAAGCAATCGTACCTTTTTAGGAGATATTGTAAGGCAACTCCCTAATGCCAGAAGACTGGAAAAAAAAAATCATTGTGCTTATCTTTTCATAAACCATATGTTCTTACTTGCAAATTGCAACTTTTTTTCTAACTTTATATTAACTACCACAGTCAACTCTTAAAGCTAGTAAATACAAATGTATTTACAAATTGCCCAGTCAAAAGGGGGAGAAAAGATATTTAAGATTCCACTAGAAGAAGGCAATGGCACCCCACTCCAGTACTCTTGCCTGGAAAATCCCATGGAGGGAGGAGCCGGTAGGCTGCAGTCCATGGGGTTGCTAAGTGTTGGACATAACTGAGCAACTTCACTTTCACTTTTCACTTTCATGCATTGGAGAAGGAAATGGCAACCCACTCCAGTGTTCTTGCCTGAAGAATCCCAGGGACGGCAGAGCCTGGTGGGCTGCCATCTATGGGGTCGCACAGAGTCGGATACGACTGAAGCAACTTAGCAGCAGCAGCAGCATGGGCTTTGGTGTTTAAAATATACTGGGTGGGGGCTTCCATGGTGGCTTGGTGGATTGAACATGGGTTCAATCCCTGGTCTGGAAAGATCCCACATGCTGCAGAACAACTAAGGCTGTTCGTCGTAACCACTGAGCCTGTGCTCTCGAGCCAGGAGCTGCAACTACTGAAGCTCCCATTACTGAGCTCCTACAGCCGGTGCTCTGCAACAAGAGATGTCACTTGAATGAGAAGCCTGTGTACTCCCAACAAGAGAGTAACCCCCACTTGCCACAATGAGGGAAAAGCCTGCAGGCAATGAATACCCAGTACAGGCAAAATATAAAAATAAAATTCCAGTTCCATCACTGGAAACAACGGAAACAGTGATAGACTTTATTTTCTTGGGCCCCCAAATCACTGCAGATGGTGACTGCAGCCATGAAATTAAAAGATGCTTGCTCCTTGGAAGAAAAGCTCTGACAAACCTAGATAGATATTAAAAAGCAGACGTTACTTTGACTTTGCCAACAAAAGTCAGAGCTATGATTTTTCCAGTAGTCATGTATGGATGTGAGAGTTGGACTCTAAAGAAACTTGAGTGCCAAAGAATTGATGCTTTTGAATTGTGGTTTCAGCAAAGACCCTTGAGAGTCCCTTGGACTGCAAGGAGATCCAATCAGTCAATCTTAAAGGAAATCAGTCCTGAATATTCATTGGAAGGACTGATGCTGAAGCTGAAACTCCAATACTTTGGCCACCTGATGGGAAGAGCTGACTCATTTGAAAAGACCTTGATGATGGGAAAGATTGAAGGTGGGAGGAGAAGGGGACGACAGAGGATGGGATGGCTGGATGGCATCACCGACTCAATGGACATGAGTTTGAGTAAACTCCTGGAGTTGGTGATGAACAGTGAGGCCTGGCATGCTGCAGTCCATGGGGCCACAGAGAGTCAGACGTGACTGACTGACTAAACTGAACTGAATAGAATTCAATACTTATTCAAATGCCTGTAGCAAGGAGTTGATTAATGATTACAGTAAGGATAGTACTGATCAGTGCATGTAGAATTCAGGGGACCTGACTCCCGAAGCATGGCCCCACAACTTCTGATCTATTCCAGCTCATTAGAGAAGAGAATAGCGTTCACATTTCCTACACTCTTTGTTCAGGTTTAAATGATAAAATGAGGCCATCACTGCCGATAAATATATACCCTGTGAATTATTTCACCATATTCATAATTTTAATGTTTCTGGGAGATTGAGCTGAAAGTAAAAACCTAGCTCATGACACTAACATTTTTTACTGGTCCAGTTTCCTTTGTGTGCATTAATTTGACTTAATTTACTTTTCAGTTTCACTTTTATTTTGTTCACTTTCTGTAGCTACCTCCTTCAAATTCCTTTGACAACCTGAGAATGTCTTGCAGCTGAACGTAATATTAATTACATTTCAAAGCAAACCTTTTTTTCATTTGGGGACAATCTGTGAAACAGAAATCTGTGACTGAAGCTGCTGCCAAGCCAATTATGGCAAAATAACTCAAATATGTCTCGACAGATTGCATTTTTCCTATTGTTAGATTGTTTATTCCGTAGATCAAAAGGCTACATTTGCTTTAATTAAAATGAACTAACTCATATAGTTAAATATATCATCCGTTCCTAGAGACTACATATGGATTTATGTATAGACAGAGTGTACTAATGAAAATCTCTGGGTTTTTTTCTAGATGCATAATTCTAGTTGTTTCTAGATGTTTCCAGGCTCTCTTTATGTCAAGGCAGCCTTTGTATGAACAAGCCAAAGAAGAAAGAACTAATTAGCACTGAAGACCAGAGCGCAAAGAAATTATTCAGTTATACAAAGAAATTCACCCTTGGCACACATCACAGTGCATTGCACATGCAGAAGAGATCAGTAAACTGCAGCTGGTTCAGTGGAATAAGCACGTGACATTCAGATTCTTATCTAAACTTTATCTGAACAATCCAGATTTCTTGGTTCTTAAATACAAGGCTAGGGACTCCTCTCTGAAGATGCTGAAGCATTGTTGTACAAGGTTTTAGGCTGAAATGACATCAATCAATATATTGTTCTACAGATAAATACATTAAAAATCTTAACAATTGTCAGATATGTATATTTAATGAACCATCATCTTATTTTCTTTTGCAAATTTGCCATTCAAAAGCAAATATGTGCTTCAGAGTCCCTAACATTACCATTTTTCATTTTTTTCTAAGACTATATTTAGCTTTAAACTCATGAGCTTGTCGTTCAGTCATGTCTGACTCTCTGCAACCCCATGGACTGTAGCCCACCAGGCTTCTCTGTCTATGGGCTTTTCCAGGCAAGAATACTGGAGTGGGTTGCCACACCCTCCTGTAGGGGATATTCTCAGCCCAGGCACTGAATGCAGGTTTCCTGCATTGCAGGCAGATTCTTTACAATCTGAGCCACCCAGGAAGCCTTTTACATCCATGAAGGGTGTGCAAACTGAAAATACTATATGCTAAAAGCCTCCCTCTGCCTTTAAGAATATCTAATACAATTATTTTGTCTTTCACTTTAAGGGATTCTGATAATATTGAAGGGGAAATCTAAGCAGTTCACTTTGGCAGGATAAAGAATCACCATGCTTTGGGAAGTTTGAGTTTTAAACACAGGCGGCACCAGCCAGGGGAAGAACGACAGAGAGAATGTGAAAAACAAACTGGGCAAGGAAAACATCAGCTAAGGATTTCCTCCCTCCAGTATGCTTCCTGGAACCATGCTTCTTTCTCAGGTTCTTCTATTTGCTAGGAGAGTGGGTGGAAAAAGGAAGATACTCTCAACATTGCCTGGGCTCTCGGCACATGGATCGATGCTGTCCAGAACCATGGCTGCAGTAAATGTCAGTGATCCGCACTGTCTACATTGTTTGTTCCCCTCCCATTGCTGGAGTTGGCGGCAGAGTGCCAACTGCTCTGCTCTGGGCTTCTTACCTCTCCTGGCATCCTGTCACTCAGGACGCTTCTGCATCTCTGTTGCAGGCGACCATGTGAGTCACCCCAAAACAGAACTGGCTGATTCGTCTTTCTCTCCTCCACTTCTCTGATAAAGGGCTGTTTTAGCTCAGCTGCCACTGCTAAATACCACAGGTGGAATGGTTTAAAAAACAGGGTGACAGTACGCTTGGCTTCTGATGAGAACGCTCTTCTTAGCGCGCAAACAGCTGCTTTCTTGGTATGTCCTCACGTGGGAGAGAGCGAGCCAACTCCTCTTTCTTCCTCTTCACATAAGGACTCTATTCCCAGCTTGGGGGGTCCCACCCTCATGACTTCATCCAAACCTAATCACATCCCAAAGGCCCCTCTTCAAATTCCTTCACATTAGAAATTAGCCCTTCAAATATGAACTGGGGGTATTAACAATCCATCTGTAACAGGGGCTGTTTTTGGTTGGCTTCCTTCTGACCCCTCATCTAGAGCTATCTCAAGAGAATTGGCCAATTTTAGTCCCAACACTAGTCACAGTTATCTGCTGGATCAAAACCCTACTCTTCCTCTTTGTTTGGACCTAGGGAATTGAAGGGAGCTTTAAATCATAAGTAAACTTCTTGGAGTTCTTAAACCTAACTCTGGTCTAAGTATTGCTGAGAACAGGCATCAACTACATTACTTTGCGTTTCTAATAGTTAAGGGACTATTAGTGATACTGAACAATACAAAATAAGATTCCAAGGATAATCCATTCCCCTGGCAAAGAAAATGATGGAATTATCAGCCAACTTGGAAACATGACAATGTTTTAAATATAATCATCTCTATCCTATACATATGGCTCAAGTATATGAAATATTTGGGGCAATGCATAACTTCTCCCTTCAAAATGCATCTCTCTGTTTGAAAATCCATTGAAAAATTATAGAATCCTGCGGAAGGGATAAAAAGTTGGAAAGGTCATAAACAATCAATGTTAGGTTCAGAAAGACTACAGAATGACTAATCTAATAGAAATTAGTATATGTTTGTATGTGGCGGCCTTGGGCTTGCCCTACTCAGATCTCCTCCCCTTACCAAGTCTGCTGTAAGGGGAGGAGTTGGCTGACATCTTCAGGATCCATCAGAGTCGAGGCCAAGGTGTGGCCATCTCGCCAAGGTATCTCCATCTCCCCAGGCTATTTTCCTAGCTAATGTCTGGGCTTTTGGTAGGAATCTTGGGGTCAGCAAAGCAGAAAGCTTCCAATGGGCAGTCTTTTCTCTGGAGCTACTGTCAGCCTGGCTAAGAATTCCTCTGAGTTGTCATAGAGTCCAAGGCTCCTCTTTCTCCTTCCTCCATCCTTCCTCTCTTTTCTCACAGGCATCAGACCAACACTGGCTCTTGAAGGTTCTCCCTGGTCCACTCCAGGTCCTTCTCTCCTTTATGGTTCACAAATGTTTACTCCAGAGAATTTCTCACAGTATTAATTCCATCATGACATAGGTTCCCAGAGGACTAGAATTAATGCAATAACTGTGTATATTTGGATGCATGTATCAACATGTGGATACAAACACAAACACATGTATTAGCATCCACGTATGCATTTACCTACATTTACGTGTGTGGTTATAGTATACAGATGTGCACACATATACATACATACACACACACATTTAACCAGTGACCTACATTTCAAAAGCTGAACTGACCTTCTCACACAGACAGGCTAAGAGTACATTAAAGACAGTATGATTTATCTTTTACTATCTTGATAAAAATTCTCACTGATAGGCAATAAAACATCTTTATATATGTGTTAGAGAGTATAGTATGACATTTATCATTGGCACAATTAATTATATTAAGAAAGGTAGATATTTTATTCTACTATATTAAAAAAAAGCCTGTGTTTTGTTCTGGTAGGTTGTAATTCATTGAATATATTTATTTTTCAGTTTATGACTGGTATCCATTGGTACTATAAGAATTCAACCTTTTATGAATAATCTTTTAAAAGGATGTTATCAAGGACTAAAACCTACCTTACAATAAGAATGACATTTATGTTCAACCAAATAGAAATTTACCCCATTTATCAAATGACTTTAAAAATGTTTCAATGCATTTGCCTTGAGCTTGATAGATTCAGGCTAGTCATGATATTTTCAGTAAATTCTATCTGATGGCTTGTTGATGACTATCTACTCTTTGATTAAAAAGTAAATGATTATAAAACTATATTATGTTGAAATTTCGGAAACCAGCCTAAACATAGAGCTCCAAATGAGATATTTAGGGAGGGTCTTTAGATATAACGTAATTCCATATGATATTAATTTCTATATTTTAGAGTAAAATTTACTTTAAGCCTAATTTAAAATATTTCTATGACTTGATAAGAAATATGAGAATGATAAATTTAAAAGTACATTTTTCTATAAGTGTGATGATTCAATATATCTCCCTAAATACATACCAAATCTTGTCAGTCTTCTTTCAAAACATCCTATTTACCTTTTACTCTTTAACTTGTTGCATGAAAGTCCAGTCAAATTTTCAGCATTAAAGCAAAATTTTGCAATGAAAGACTACTGAGGCAGAAACGGTCTTTTGAAACCTGAATTTCTCAAGGTTTTTCTAGCACTCTTGATTCAATAGGCATGCTTTGAGCCTGAGAAATTCTATTAGTCTAAATCAGAAAAAAATGTAGCCCATATGTTGATTAAGAAATATACTTTCTGAACACTGTACTTTTTAAAAACAGCAAGAAAAACATATTTTGTGTTACTTAACACCTTTTAAACGCCAAAAGATACAGAAAGGACAGGTATACTCTTTCAATCCCTGCTGGAGCATAAGTTAAAGGTTTTAGCATAGTGCCCAGATAAAAGTAAATTTTATCTTCAAACCTTTTACTGCTGCTACTAGGAAAGAGAGAGAGAAAAAAATATTGCATGTGTTTTTCTTCTTCCAATTGCATTGTATTAACAATTAGGTACTATATGTTAGCACATGTTGCTGCTGCTGCTGCTAAGTCGCTTCAGTTGTGTCTGACTCTGCGATCCCATAGATGGAAGCCAACCAGGCTCCCCCATCCCTGGGATCCTCCAGGCAAGAGTACTGGAGTGGGGTGCATTGCCTTCTCCATAGCACATGTTAGCAAATGATAAATTACTTTAAGTTTTATGGAGTTAAAGAGGAAAAAAGGATGAGGTAAAGAATAATGAAAGCGATCTCCTTTTTTCCCATTCCTGTCATTGACCTTAAGGATTTCAACCTGCTCTTAACTTGCTCTGTGAAGCAACACTATTCTAGTTGGTCGTTTAAGGGATCAAGATGAATTAGATCGTAAAGCATTTGCATTTTTTTACAGAGAGGAAGAGAGAGAGTATTTTAAAAGCTGATAAAATCCTAAAATGTCCTCTCATCCCAGACTTCAAACAGTTCAGGAATCAAAATGCAAAGAATGTCTGAACGAAATATAGGGGTATCATTTCCCTTAAATTTCTGTTTTTTGAAGTTATTGATGAATAATTATGAGAGACAATCATGGGATAAATATTTGAAAGGTTTGGGGAAAAAATGATCGTCCTACTTTCCTTATCTATGCTTGGAGCTTGTTACCTGCGTAGCTGAAGATACTTTGAAAATTGGGCTGCTAGCCAGATGTACTCTCTGGAATGCAATGGATTAGAAAGCAACAATAAGCTAAAAAGAATTTGAACAGCCCAGGCACAGGTTCCAAAGACAGCCATTTCGTTCTCATCCATGCCAGAATCACTCAAATATCTACAGTGATTTGGAAAATTATCTCATGAGGGTCTAAGAAGCCAAATCAGAGCACATTAGGCAAAACTATCTAAAAATCTCTGCCCCTAATCAATATTTAAATAAGTCTAGAGTTCTTTATCCACGTTATTTAAACACTGTCATGAACTGAACATTTGTGTACCTCTCCAATTCATATGTTGGAATTCTAACTCCCCACTGTGATGACATTTGGAGATAGGGCCTTTGAGATATAATTAGGGTTGGATGAGGTCATGAGTGGAGAAGTCAATGGCAACCCACTCCAGTACTCTTGCCTTAAAATCCCATGGACAGAGGAGCCTGGTAGGCTGCAGTCCATGGGGTTGCTAAGAGTCGGACAAGACTGAGCGACTTCACTTTCACTTTTCACTTTCATGCATTGGAGAAGGGAATGGCAACCTACCCCAGTGTTCTTGCCTGGAGAATCCCAGGGACAGGGGAGCCTGGTGGGCTGCCATCTATGTGGTCGCACAGAGTCGGACACAACTGAAACAACTTAGCAGCAGCAGCAGCAGAGGTCATGACAGTAGGGTCTTCAGGATAGCATTGGTGGCCTTCTCTTCTGCTCTCTGACCACTTGTGAGACCACAGCTAGAAGGCAACCATATGCAAGCTAGAGAGTTCTTACCAAAACCCTAATTGACTGGCAGCTTGGTCTTGGATTTCTAGCTTCCAGAACTGAGAGAAATAAATTTCTCTTGTTCAAGCTGCCAAGTCTATGTCAGGTTGTTATAGCAGCTAAAGCCAAGATATACAAACGTTCTTTTTCCTTTTTGTTCANTTCTGCTCTCTGACCACTTGTGAGACCACAGCTAGAAGGCAACCATATGCAAGCTAGAGAGTTCTTACCAAAACCCTAATTGACTGGCAGCTTGGTCTTGGATTTCTAGCTTCCAGAACTGAGAGAAATAAATTTCTCTTGTTCAAGCTGCCAAGTCTATGTCAGGTTGTTATAGCAGCTAAAGCCAAGATATACAAACGTTCTTTTTCCTTTTTGTTCATCAGTGTAGTTTTTTTTTTTTCCCCTGTTATTTATATTAAAGAAGACCATATATTTCTCCTTAAGAATTTACTAAGCCAAATAAGGTCAAGCTTTCTTTTATGAAGGTTTTATCACAAATGAAATGTATTCAGTATTTATAGCAGTGCCCAGATTTTCTATTCCTTCTTTAGAAATTTTAGTAGGTTGTATTTCCCAGGAATCTTACCATTACATTTAGCTTTTAAGTTTATGGGCAAAATTTTTACATCATATATATTCATATTGTTTTAATTTCTCTGTAATATAGTGGGTAACACTTTTTATCCTCTTTTGCTATAATCTCTCATATTTTATATATAAAAATATAATATATGTATTATGGAGAGATAGTTTTATCAAACTTTTCTATAAAGCAATTTTTAATTTGCTAATTTTACTTTAAATTTCATTCATTTCTGCTTTTTATATTATTACTTGTACAATTTGATTTTACTTCTACATTTTGAATTACATTTTTTAATAAAGTTCAGCCTTCCTTATTCTCTTTACACATTTAAAGCTACAAATTTTCCTCACAGGAAAGCATTAGCTGCACTAAGGAACTTTTAATATCACTTATATTACAATTAATTTCAGAAATATTTGATTAGTTCTATTTTATTTTTTCACTGAACCATGAATAACTTAGAAATGTAATTTTGCTTTTGAATTTCTAAACATATGGAGATTTTTAAAAGCTATTTTTTTGCATTTAAATTCCAGCCTAAACATGCTACGGTTAGAAGCATAATGTGAATGTTTTAATTCATCTAAACTTGTAAATTTTGCTTTGTGACTAAGCATAGGGTTCAGTTCAGTTCAGTCGCTCAATTGTGTCTGACTCTTTGCGACCCCATGAATCGCAGCACGCCAGGCCTCCCTGTCAATCACCAACTCCCGGAGTTCATTCAGACTCACGTCCATCAAGTCAGTGATGCCATCCAGCCATCTCATCCTCTGTCGTCCCCTTCTCCTCCTGCCCCTAATCCTTCCCAGCATCAAAGTCTTTTCCAATGAGTCAACTCTTTGCATGAGGTGGCCAAAGTACTGGAGTTTCAGATCTAGCATCATTCCTTCCAAAGAAATCCCAGGGTTGATCTTTAGGATGGACTGGTTGGATCTCCTTGCAGTCCAAGGGACTCTCAAGAGTCTTCTCCAACACCACAGTTCAAAAGCATCGATTCTTCAGCACTCAGCCTTCTTCACAACTTTCACATCCATACATGACTACTGGAAAAACCATAGCCTTGACTAGACGGACCTTAGTTGGCAAAGTAATGTCTCTGCTTTTGAATATGCTATCTAGGTTGCTCAGAACTTTTCTTCCAAGGAGTAAGCGTCTTTATCTAAAAATCCTTATGTGCACTTGAATATAATGAATATATCATGGTTATTGGATCAAATGCTTTCAGTTCAGTCTTTCAGTCATGTCTGACTTTGCGACCCCACGAATCACAGCATGACAGGCCTCCCTGTCCATCACCAACTCCCAGAGTTCACCCAAGCCCATGTCCATTGAGTCGGTGATGCCATCCTACCATCTCATCCTCTGTCATCCCCTTCTTCTCTTGCTCCCAATCTTTTCAGCATCAGGGTCTTTTCAAATGAGTCCACTCTTCACCTCAGGTGGCCAAAGTACTGGAGTTTCACCTTCAACTGTCAGTCCCACCAATGAACACCCAGGACTGATCTCTTTTAGGATGAATTGCTTGGATCTCCTTGCAGTCAGAGGGGACTCTCAAGAGTCTTCTCCAACACCACAGTTCAAAAGCATCAATTCTTTGGCATTCAGTTTGCTTTATAGTCCAACTCTCACATCCATACATGACCACTGGAAAAACAATTGCCTTGACTAGACAGATCTTTGTTGACAAAGTAATGTCTCTGCTTTTCAATATGCTGTCTAGGTTGGTCATAACTTTTCTTCCAAGGAGTAAACATCTTTTAATTTCATGGCTGTAATCACCATCTGCAGTGATTTTGGAGCCCCCCAAAATACAGTCTGACACTGTTTCCACTGTTTCCCCATCTATTTGCCATGAAGTGATGGCACCAGATGCCATGATCTTTGTTTTCTGAATGTTGAGCTTTAAGCTAACTTTTTCACTCTCCACTTTCACTTTCATCAGGAGGCTCTTTAATTCTTCTTCACTTTCTGCCATAAAGGTGGTGTCATCTGCAAATCTGACGTTATTGATATTTTTCCCAGCAATCTTGATTCCAGCTGTGCTTCATCCAGTTCAGCGTTTCTTATGATGTACTCTGCATACAAGTTAAATAAGCAGGGTGACAATATACAGCCTTGATGTGCTCCTTTTCCTATTTGGAACCAGTCTGTTGTTCCATGTTGAGTGCCAAGTGTTGCTTCATGACCTTCATATAGGTTTCTCAGGAGGCAGGTCAGGTGGTCTGGTATTCCCATCTCTTTCAAAATTTTCCAGTTTACTGTGATCCACACAGTCAAAGGCATAGTCAATAAAGCAGAAATAGATGTTTTTCTGGAACTCTCTTGCTTTTTCGATGATCCAGCAGATGTTGGCAATTTGATCTCTGGTTTCTCTGCCTTTTCTAAAATCAACTTGAAGATCTAGAAGTTCACATATAGCTGAAGCCTGGCATGGAGAATTTTAAGCATTATTTTAATAGCGTGTGAGAGGAGAGCAATTGTGCGGTAGTTTGAGCTTTCTTTGGCTTTGCTTTTTTTGGGGATCGGAATGAAAACTGACATTTTCCAGTACTGTGGCCATTGCTGAGTTTTCCAAATTTGCTGGCATATTGAGTGCAGCACTTTCACAGCATCATCTTTCAGNGGCAGGTCAGGTGGTCTGGTATTCCCATCTCTTTCAAAATTTTCCAGTTTACTGTGATCCACACAGTCAAAGGCATAGTCAATAAAGCAGAAATAGATGTTTTTCTGGAACTCTCTTGCTTTTTCGATGATCCAGCAGATGTTGGCAATTTGATCTCTGGTTTCTCTGCCTTTTCTAAAATCAACTTGAAGATCTAGAAGTTCACATATAGCTGAAGCCTGGCATGGAGAATTTTAAGCATTATTTTAATAGCGTGTGAGAGGAGAGCAATTGTGCGGTAGTTTGAGCATTCTTTGGCTTTGCTTTTTTTGGGGATCGGAATGAAAACTGACATTTTCCAGTACTGTGGCCATTGCTGAGTTTTCCAAATTTGCTGGCATATTGAGTGCAGCACTTTCATAGTATCATCTTTTAGGATTTGAAATAGCTCCACTGGAATTCCATCACCTCCACTAGCTTTGTTCATAGTGATGCTTCCAAAGGCCCACTTGACTTCACATTCCAGGATATCTGGCTGTAGGTGAGTGATCATACCATCTTGATATCTGGGTCATGAAGATCTTTTTTGTATAGTTTTTCTGTGTATTCTTGCTACTACTTCTTAATATCTTCTGTTTCTCTAGGTCCATACCATTTCTGTAATTTATTGAGCCCATCTTTGCATGAAATGTTTCTTTGGTATCTCTAATTTTGTCAAAGATATCTCTAGTCTTTCCCATTCTATTGTTTTCCTCTATTTCTTTGTATTGATCACTGGAGGAAGGCTTTCTTATCTCTTCTTGCTCTTCTTTGAAACTCTGCATTCAAATGAGTATATTTTTCCTTTTCTCCTTTACCTTTTGCTTCTCTTCTTCTCACAGCTATTTGTAAGGCCTCCTGAGAGAGCCATTTTGCCTTTTTGCATTTCTTTTTCTTGGGGATTTTCTTGATCCCTGCCTCCTCTACATGTCACGAACCTCCATCCATAGCTCTTCAGGCACTCTTGTCTATCAGATCTAATCCCTTGAATCTATTTCTCACTTGCATTGTATAATGATAAGGGATTGATTTAGGTTATACCTGAAAGGTCAGACACGACGGGGTGACTGAACTGAACTGAACTGAACTGAAAGGTCTAGTGGTTTTCTCTGTTTTCTTCAATTTAAGTCTGAATTTGGCAATAAGAAGTTCATGATCTGAGCCACAGTCAGCTCCTGGTCTTGTTTTTGCTGACTGTATAGAGCTTCTCCATCTGTGGCTACAAAGAATATAATCAATCTGATTTCAGTATTGACCATCTGGTGATGTCCATGTGTATAGTCTTTTCTTGTGTGTTAATAGAAGAGGGTGTTTGCTATGACCAGTGCATTCTCTTGGCAAAGCTCTTTTAGTCTTTGCCCTGCTTCATTCTGTATTCCAAGGCCAAATTTGCCTGTTACTCCAGGTGTTTCTTGACCTCCTAATTTTTCATTCCAGTCCCTTATAATGAAAAGGACATCTCTTTTGGGTGTGAGTTCTAGAAGGTCTTGTCTGTCTTCATAGTATCGTTCAAATTCAACTTCTTCAGCATTACTGGTCAGGGCATAGACTTGGATTACTGTGATATAGAATGCTTTACCTTGGAAACGAACAGAGATCATTCTGTCATTTTTGAGATTGCATCCACATACTGCATTTTGGACTCTTTTGTTGACTGTGATGGCTACTGCATTTCTTCTAACATATTCTTGCCCACAGTAGTAGATATAATGGTCACCCGAGTTAAATTCACCCATTTTTTCCATTTTAGTTCACTGATTCCTAAAATGTTCGATGTTAACTCTTGCCATCTCCTGTTTGATCACTTCCAAGTTGCCTTGTTTCACGGATCTAACATTCCAGGTTCCTATGCAGTATTTCTCTTTACAGCATCGGACTTTACTTCCATCAACAGTCACATCCACAACTGAATGTTTTTTTTTCTGTGGCCTCGTCTCTTCAGTCTTTCTGGAGTAATTTCTCCACTGATTTTTTAGAAGCATATTGGGCACCTACCAACCTGGGGAGACATCTTTAAGTGTCCTATCTTTTTGCCTTTTCATAGTGTTCATGGGGTTTTCAAGGCAAGAATACTGACATGGTTTGCCATTCCCTTCTCCAGTGGACCATGTTTTGTCAGAACTCTCCATCATGCCCTGTCCATCTTGAGTGGCCCTACATTGCCTGGCTCATAGTTTCATTGAGTTAGCCAAGGTTGTGTGAGGTCCTTGTGGTCAGATTGCTTAGTTTTCTGTGGTTGTGGTTTTCAGTCTGTCTGCCCTCTGATGGAGAAGGATGAGAGGCTAATGGAAGTTTCCTGATGGAGAAACTGGGTTTTGTTCTGATAAGTGGGGCCACGCTCAGTAAATCTGTAATCAAATTTTCTGTTGAAAGGTGGGGCTGTGTTCCCTCTGTTATTTGACTGGGGACAAACTACCTGGAGGTAATGAAGATAAAGTCTACCTCCTTCAAAAGGTCCCATGCAGCCCCTGCTACACTCCATGCCTCCAACCCTGGAGCAGGCCACCACCAACCCAGGCCTCTGCTGGAGACTCCTGGACCCTCACAGGCAGGTCCAGGTCAGTCTCTTGTGGGGTCACTACTCATTTCTCCTGGTGTGCATAAGGTTCTGTTTGTGCCCTCCAAGAGTCTATTTCCCAGCCCTCTGTAAGGTCTGGCAGCTCTATGGTAGAGTTAATGGCGCCCTCTTCCCAGAGGGCTTATGCCATACCCAAGTCTGCTGCACCCATCGCCCCTGCCCCTGTGGCAGTCCATTGCTGACCTGTACCTCCACAGGAGACCTTCAAACACAGTTCTGTCTCAGTCTCTGTGGGGTCTCTGGGTCTTGGTGTGCACAACATTTGTTTGAGCCCTCTGGGCATCTCTGGTGAGTATGGGGTTTGATTCTCAATGTGATTTTGCCCCTCCTACTGTCTTGCTGGGGCTTCTCCTTTGCCCTTCGATGTGGGGTATCTCCTCACAGTCACTCCAGTGCACTGCAGCCATAAGTCTAATTTCCATCTTACTCTCTCCATATCTCATCCCTCCCTCAACTCCCCCGCCCCATATCCATAGGTCTGTTCTCTATGTCTGTTTCTCCACTGCTGCCCTGAAAATTAATTCATCAGTACCATCTTTTTATATTCCATATACATGCATCAGTACATGATATTTGTATCTCTCTTTCTGACTTACTGCAGTCTGTATAAAAGGCTCTAGGTTCATCCACTTCATTAGAACTGACTCAAATGTGTTCCTTTTTATGGCTGAGAAGTATTCCATTCTATATATATGTTTCTTATGAGTTTTATGCTATATTTTTAGTCATGTAAAAAAGTTGAAATTTTTATACATTGTTGGCAAAATAAAACTTTCATGCTTACGAAAGTCCATGTTTATTTTAAGTATGACATTTGTGCCTCAACTCTTCTTCATCTGGTAACAACAGAGTTAAACAAATATCCTTGGTTAATGTTTACGAAGTATAATTTTCTATATCTTCACATTATTTCTGAGATTTTAGTTTTCGATGGCTTTCTTCCAAGAAACACATGAATTTTGATTTTTTTTTAATCCAGTCTGACAACCTTTGGCTTGTATTTTAGGACAATATTTCATTTAGATAATATATTCAATAATATATTTGGATTTAAATCCATCATCTCACTTCTTGATTTCTATTTATCCTGTCTATTCTATATTCTTTTCTCTCTTTTTTCTTTCCTTCCCACTGATCAACTGAATGTTACCTTTTAATATACAATATCAGGTTGGTAGGTTTATATTTTAATTTTGTTTTAGCAGCTAAACCAAAGGAATAAGTATTCATCATTGACTTTTCAAAGTCTGATATAAACTAGTTATTTAGTCTCTTGTCAAGTAACACACAAATAGAATATAACTACACATTCCAACACCAACAAATTATGTGCTATTACTGTTTTTTTGTTTTAATTCCATGTTATAGTATATCCCAAAAACATCTCTACTATTGCTTTATAGAGTCAATATTCTTTTAGATGTACTTACATATCCATTTGGTTATTGTTGCTCTTTATTTCTTCTTAAATATTTAAACTTCTATTTAGAATCATTTCTTTCTCTTTGATATTTCTCTTAGTATAAGTTGGATGGCTGTTTGTCTAAATATTTATTTTCATTTATGTTTGGATACCTTAAAGTTACATACAATTCTTCTTGGGCAGTTATTTCCTTTCAAAGTTATTAACCTGCTGTCTTTAAAAAAAAATGTTTATTTAAACATTTATAATTGTATTTCAGGCTTCGTGCTTTTTAAAAAAAAACTTTTTATTTAGTATTAGAGTCGAGCTGATTATCAATGTGTGATAATTTCAGGTGGGCAGCAAAGGGACTCAGCCATACGTACACGTCTTTTGATTCCTGTTTCTACTACGAAATATTAGTCATCGGTGTTTATTGTGCTCTTTGAAGGTAATATATCTTCACATTTCTGACTGTGCTAAGATTGTCCTTTAATCTCATTTTCAATGGTTAAGTAGCATCTATAGAATTTTTAAAATCTTAATTGCTATTTGTAGGCATTTCTTGAGTCTGTGACTTGATATCTTTCATCATTTTGAAGAAAACGAGAATCTTACTTCTTTACATACTACTTTTGCCTCACTATTCCTCTTCCTTTGGGAATTACAAGTATACAATTCTCAGATATTCTCTGCCTCTGTATCTTTGATCATTCTCTGTTTTCAATACTAACTTTCTCTATAAATTGCTTGTAGATATTTTATTCTGACTTTTCATTCATTATTGTCTATTTAGTTTTTTCTAAATGCTACTAAATCCACTCCTTAAATTCTTGATTTTGGTTATTGCATTTTTCTAGCTTTATTGTGATTAACTGACATATAACACTGTGTAGGTTTAAGGTGTACAATGTTAACTTGATACCCTTATGTGTATTGCAAAATGATTACTATCATAGTAACTAACTTAGCTAACACATATCTAACTCATAACCAACAACCCCATCATATCATATAGTTACCATTTCCTTTTTGTGGTGAGAACATTTAAGATCAACACTTTTAACAACTTTAAATACATAACACAGTATTAAGTCTAGTCTCCAAGCTGTACTTACTGTAGACACCTAGGATCATCTCACAATCATGTTTGTGTTCTTTGACCAACATGACCCTACTTCCCCCATTCCCCAGCAACCTCCATTCTACTCTTGAAGAGTTTGGCTCTTTTATATTTCACCTGTTTGAAAATTTACATTCTGTTATTTTTTCCTAGTTTCCAGTTCTCTGCCAAAAGTTTAATTGCATGCCTCACTTTTTTGAATATATATCACATAGTGATTTCAAAGTATTATCCCCTTTGGAACTGTTCTTATTGTTAGTTTCTCTTGGTTTTCAGCCATGATATATTTTCATATACATTATTAGTTTTGATTAGACATAACAGACAAGTAACTGAAAAAAATATTCCAGGTCTGAGGCAGATAAATCTTTCTGAAGAGAAATGCATATTTATAACAGGTTTTTGAGGACACTGGCTATCCTATACCAACTTCATTCAATATAGGGACTAACATGATTCAAAGGCTTCAGTATCTCTCAAGGTGTGTATATTTCTGGATCATTTTTATTCTTATTATATAGCCTTTTGGTATCCCATTCCACGTCTGAGCAGGCACTGAACTCATATTTTTGCTCCTCTATTTCTATGTTGACTATAGTGGTCTGCTCCTGTTACAGCAGCAATGATTTTTTTCATGGGACTTCCATTTATATGTCCATGGGAGATGATCCTTGTGACATAGTCTTTTAAACACATTCTCTTGTCTAAGATCATACATGCTACCCAGTATCATTAATGAATTATTTCCCAACTTATATTTGCCAGAAGTATGTAGTACAGTAATGTTCAAAATTCTCCAGGCCAGGCTTCAGCAATACGTGAACCGTGAACTTCCAGATGTTCATGCTGGTTTTAGAAAAGGCAGAGGAACCAGAGATCAAATTGCCAACATGCGCTGGATCATGGAAAAAGCAAGAGCGTTCCAGAAAAACATCTATTTCTGCTTTATTGACTATGCCAAAGCCTTTGACTATGTGGATCACAACAAACTCTGGAAAATTCTTAAAGAGATGGGGATAGCAGACCACCTGACCTGCCTCTTGAGAAATCTGTATGCAGGTCAGGAAGCACCAGTTAGAACTGGACATGGAACAACAGACTGGTTCCAAATAGGAAAAGGAGTACGTCAAGGCTGTATATTGTCACCCTGCTTATTTAACTTATATGCAGAATACATCATGAGNGAGAAATCTATATGCAGGTCAGGAAGCACCAGTTAGAACTGGACATGGAACAACAGACTGGTTCCAAATAGGAAAAGGAGTACGTCAAGGCAGTATATTGTCACCCTGCTTATTTAACTTATATGCAGAATACATCATGAGAAACACTGGGCTGGATGAAGCACAAGCTAAAATCAAGATTGCCAGGAGAAATATCAATAACCTTGGATATGCAGATAACACCATCTTTATGGAAGAAAGCAAAGAAACACTAAAGAGCCTCTTGATGAAAGTGAAAGAAGAGAGTGAAAAAGTTGGTTTAAAATGTAACATTCAGAAAACTAAGATTATGGCATCTGGTCCCATCACTTCATGGCAAATAGACAGGGAAGCAACAGAAACAGTGAAAGACCTTTTTCTGGGGGGGGGGTCTCCAAAATCATTGCAGATGATAACTGCAGCCTTGAAATTAAAAGATGCTTCCTCCTTGGAAGAAAAGTTATGACCCACCTAGATAGCATATTAAAAAGCAGACATTACTTTGCCAACAAAGGTCCCTCTTGTTAAAGCTAAGATTTTACCAGTAGTCATGTATGAATGTGAGAGTTGGACTGTAAAGTAAGCTGAGTGCCAAAGAATTGATGCTTTTGAAGTGTGGTGTTGGAGAAGACTCTTGAGAGTCCCTTGAACTGCAAGGAGATCCAACCAGTCCATCCTAAAGGAAATCAGTCCTGAATATTCATTGGAATGACTATTGCTGAAGCTGAATCTCCAATACTTTGGCCACCTGATGCAAAGAACTGACTCATTTGAAAAGACCCTGATGCTGGGAAAGATTGAAGGCAGGAGGAGGAGGGAACAACAGAGGATGAGATGGTTAGATGGCATCACCGACTCAATGGACATGAGTTTGAGTAAACTCCAGGAGCTGGTGATGGACAGGGAGGCCTGGCGTGCTGCAGTCCATGGGGTTGCAAAGAGTCGGACACAACAGAGCGACTGAACTGAACTGTACTTTATTACCATGAGTTGAAATTCATATATAATGTAACCCACTTTTGCAGATGACTTTTTATAAGAATTAGAAATTTATTATTAGTTATTTCAACACTAACTCAGACAAAAGACTATAACTGAGTATCACAACTGTTGTAATCAGTTATTACAGAGAAAGAATATGGTTCTCTTCATTTTTGTCTTTAGTGAAGTAGAGTTGATCTATGATATATGTTTCTGGTATACAACATAGTGATTTAATGTCTTAATTATTAAGATTATACTCCATTTAGTTATTTTAAAATATCAACTATATTCCGATTGCGGTACAATATATCCTTGGATGATTTCCAAGCCTGCGTAATCCCTCTCTTCTTCTGTATCCCCTCCTGAGGGCACAGGTCCCTACCTGATTGCTTCTCTTCCCTTCCTTTCTCATTCTGTGTGGATCTTTCCCACAGCCTTGTTTCTATAAGAGTCTTCTTGCGAGACTTCAGTTTGTTTTTGGAGAGAATTGCTCCCTATGTAAGTTTTTTTTTTTTTTTAATGTGTTCATAGGGGGAGGTGATTGGAGAAGGAAATGGCAACCCACTCCAGTGTTTTTGCCTAGAGAATCCCTGGATGGGGAAGCCTGGTAGACTGCTGTCTATGGGGTTGCACAGAGTCGGACACGACTGAAGCGACTTAGCAGCAGCAGCAGCAGCAGAGGGAGGTGAACCCTGTGTTCTCCTACTCTGTTATCTTAATCTTGTCCTCACACAAATAAGCTTTTGGAAAACAGTAGACATACCAATTGTAATATAAAGAGAAATAAAAGGAAAGTAATTTATAACAAATGTGTTTCAATATGTGTTTTATAACATGTAATCTGTTTCAACTGTATTTATTACATAGAATACATGGANTTCTCCTACTCTGTTATCTTAATCTTGTCCTCACACAAATAAGCTTTTGGAAAACAGTAGACATACCAATTGTAATATAAAGAGAAATAAAAGGAAAGTAATTTATAACAAATGTGTTTCAATATGTGTTTTATAACATGTAATCTGTTTCAACTGTTTTTATTACATAGAATACATCACACAAAAATATGTAGTTTATAATGTTTCAGTATGCATTTACGCATCTATTATTCCATGTATTATTATAATCAGTGTGAATACAACAGCTACAGCTGCAGACCAACCCAGGTATGTTGCACTGGTGACTCAAATACATACACAGCATTGCCTCAGGGATATGATTTTCCTGAAGAATAAATGAAGAAAACCTGGTAAAGTTCCAAAGAAAACTCATGAAACAAAATATAATCTTCCTTTGATTTATACAGTGGCTGCATTTCTAGAAAATTCAGCAAATTAATGCTTTGCAAAACATTTTATGTGGCAGGAGTTAGGTTCTGTGTAGATACTTATAAATGATATTTTCATCTCTGTGACCATCTGGTAAGACATTAGAAACTCGTGTTGAGTGTAGTCCAGTCATTTGTTGTATGTCTGTGTCCTGCTCATCATAAGATATCTATCATCCCAGGCCCACCAAATGCCAGTGGGAAAATTAAAAATTCCCCCTCAAGCTTCCAAGATGCTCATTATTGGCAGTTCTTAACCTGATGATTATTGGGGATCAGCCACATACTTTACCCAAAGGTTTGTTTTACCTCTGATGCTAGCATTCTCTGTCCTTGGGCAAGTCACATCTCTTCAAATATCAGTTAAGAGAATAGGGCAAGGGGTGGAAATAAAACTAGGGGTGCAAAAAGGCTATTTTGCCTTTTAAAGTGGAGACTCTTTCTCCAACTGTATAGCAGTTTCAGGCTCTTAGCTGTAGGTGATTTGGGGAGAATCTTGTCGAATAATCTCCTGGGGCTCAGACCTCACTGTTCTTAAGATAAAAGTTACCCTTAATATGTTGTTCAATAGTTCAGAATTTTCTTTGCTGTTTTTGTTGACTCTTGCTTTATTAGACCACTCAGTCTTTTGAGAAAATCAAGACTAGGAAAACACTCACACTACTTGATTCCCAAACTCTGCCCCAAACCTTAAGGATTCTTATTGGACCTCCAAATCAGAGCCTGTTTCCTACCTTATTCTTTGTAAGCACTGTTGATGTCAATACAGGCCCTCAGTCTAGTCTAGTAGAAATAATGTAGACATCATTGGAGTTGAGAGCACATTTCCAAAACCCAGATTCCCACTCTCCAATAGGAAGGCGAAAAAGTAAAATGCCTTCAACTCATCGGAATAGTGCTAGCTGCATGTTCTTGTTTCTCTTTATAGTAGTAAGCAGAATTGATGGATGGTATTATTTGTTTACAAGTTTTTCCCTCCCCGCCCTTGCCATGGATTCATCATGTATAGATTGTATTGGGTTGGCCCAAAAGTTCGTTCAAGTTTCCTGTTAGATGTTACAGAAAAATCCAGACAAACTTTTTGGCCAATCCAATGCTCCCTCAATCCACTAATATTTCACTTAATCATATGATTTGCTTTAGTCAGTTTAATGTGGATAGAATTAAGAGTATGTCAGTTTTCAGTTATAGGCCTCAGAGAAATACGGAAAGTTTCTGTTAGTTGCCTTGCAAACCTATCCATTGCCATGAAAAGTATTTTTGAAAAGCTGCTGGTTCTAGAATGAAGAGATGTGCAAAACAGACATGAAGTCATTTTTAGCCAGGAGCCAGGCCATGTAAGCTCAGTCAAGTCCATTTGACCAACAGCCGACCTTACCGTAGAACTGCAATATAGAAATACATATTTGTGGTTGTAAACTACTGAGAACTGGAGAGGGGACAGGTAGGGAGAAGTCTTTGTTAAGCAGCATTAATGTAAAAAGCCTAAGTAATATAGCAGTCTAGTTTCATAGTATTGTTGTTGTTCAGTTGTAAGTGGTGTCCAACTCCTCATGACCCCATGAACTGCAGCATGCCAGACTTCCCCATCCTTCACTATCTTCCAGAGTTGGCTCAGATTCATGTTCATTGAGGTGGTGATGCTATCTAACCATCTTATCCTCTGCCTCTCCCTTATCTTTTTGCCTTCAGTCTTTTCTAGCATCAGGGTCTTTTCTAATGAGTTGGCTATTCACATAAGGTGGCCGAACTATTAGAACTTCACCCTTAGCAACAGTCTTTCCAATGAATATTCAGTCCTTTAGGGTTGACTTATTTAATCTCCTTGCTGTCCAAGGGAATCTCAAGTGTCTTCTCCAGCACCACAGTTTGAAAGCACCATTTTTTTGGTCCTCAGCCTTCTTTATGGTCTAACTCTCACATCCATATATGACTATTGGAAAAACCATATTTTTGACTATATGGATCTTTGTTGGTAAAGTGATATATCTACGTTTTAATAAGCTGCCTAGGTTTATCATAGCTTTCCTTCCAAGGAGGAAGAATCTTTTAATTTCATGGCTGCAGTCACCATCCACAGTGATTCTGGAGCCCAAGAAAATAAAATCTGTCACCATTTCCACTTCTATTGGCCATGAAGTGATGGGACTGGATTCCATGGTCTTAATTTTTAATTAATTTTTTATTGAAGGATAATTGCTTTATAGAATTTTGTTGTTTTCTGTCAAACCTCAACATGAATCAGCNAAGGGGACGACAGAGGATGAGATGGCTGGATGGCATCACTGACTCGATGGACGTGAGTCTGAGTGAACTCCTGGAGTTGGTGATGGACAGGGAGGCCTGACGTGCTGCGATTCATGGGGTCGCAAAGAGTCAGACACGACTGAGCGACTGAACTGAACTGAACTGACTATTATGACTGTAACCACAAAACCTGATTGAAATAAAAAAATATAATCATCTCTTAAGGACAATCTCTATTTACTACCATTCATTTTCACAAATTTACTCTGTGAAATAAATTCTTACTCATATTCTCCCATGTGGACTTGAAAGTCATTCCATTCAATTAAACCACAATTTAGGATTCTGACTGAAATTGTTAGTTTGTGTATGATTAGCATTTTTAATGATACTGGTTCTTTCCAGAAAGATGACATAAATATTTCTCTCTAATCACTCAGCTATGTTTTACTCTTTAATAACGTCTAACGATTATATTCATATTATATTCCACACCTTTCTTTTCTTCTATTTATGATTTTTGGTTTTGATGTTATTGAGTGAAGGTCTCCTTTAATCCCCCCATTTCCATTTCAAAGTGTTTATTGTTAACACAGTCTATAGACTTTTACATATTTATTATGTCTATGTAGGTTTTATCAAAGTCTTAGTAATTCTAAAATGTGACTGTTTGTTAGTCTTTAATTGTGTGTCTTGAATTTTCTGTGTCTACAATCATATGTAGGTTTCTCTTTCTCACTACTAACTGAAACAGAAATAGTGGAGTATTTGAAATTTCATATGGTATTTCAGACATTTCAAGAACGTATCTTTATAACCAAATAGATTATCTCTTCCTAATTTACTTAAAAAACATTAAGAAAGATAACTGTAATATAGGAAATATCTAGTATTTTGAACTTACATGTTTTATGTTTTAACTTCTTAATGTACTAAGTTAATCAATTATTAAATGTTAACATAAAAATCTATGCTTCTTAATGCTTAAACGTTATTCCATATCTCTAATGCTCTACTTGATCATAGCATATTGCTATATTTATTGGACTTGGCTTGTTCTAATTTTATTTAGAAGTTTCATCTTTATAATACTAATGAAATTAAACACTTTTGTGTATCTTTAACTTGGCTAGAATTTAGAGATTATGGGTTTAAAGATGAATTGGGAAATCTGTGATATTTTTTCACAGAACTAGAATAATCCTAAAATTTATATGTAGTCATAAAGACCTAGAATTTATAAAGCAATCCCAAAGGAAAAGAACAAAGAGGATGCATAATCCTCCCAAACTTCAGATAATACTACAAAACCACAGTAGTCAAGACAGCATGGTATTGACATAAAAGCAGATATATGGATCAACAGAACAGAACACCCAGAAATGAACCACACACCTATGGTCAATTAATCTTTGACAAAAGAAGCAAAACTATACAATGAGAAAAGGACAATCTCTTTAGCAAGTGGTGTTAGGAAAGCTGGACAGTCATATATAAATTGGTGATTTTAGAACGTACCCTCTCACCATATATAAAAATGAATTCAAATTAGCTTAATGACTTAACATAAGACATGCTACCATAAAACTCCTTGAAGTGATTACAGGCAAAACATTTTCTGACATAAATTGTACCAATGTTTTTTTAGGTCAGTCTTTTTTTAAAAACATTTTTATTTTTTAGTTTGTTTTGCTTTACAATACTGTATTCATTTTGCTATACATTGACATGAATCAGCCACGAGTGTACGAGTTCCCAATCCTGAACCCCCCTTCCACCTCCCACCCCATACCATCTCTCTGGATTATCCCCGTGCACCACTCCCAAGTATCCTGCATCGAACCTAGCCTGGAGATTCGTTTCATTTGATATCATATATGTTACAGTGCCACTCTCCCAAATCATCCTACCCTCTTCCTCTCCCAGAGTCCAAAAGGCTGTTCTATACATGTATCTCTTGCTGTCTCGCATACAGGTTTATCATTACCATCTTTCTAAATTCCATATATATGTGTGTTAGTATACTGTATTGGTGTTTTTCTTTCTGACTTCACTCTGTATAACAATCGGCTCCAGTTTCATCTACTTCATTAGAACTGATTCAAATGTATTCTTTTTAATGGTTGAGTAATGATCCATTGTGTTTATGTACCACAGCTTTCTAATCCATTCATCTGCTGTTGGACATCGAGATTGCTTCCATGTCCTGGCTATTATAAATAGTGCTGCGATGAACACTGGGGTACATGTGTCTCTTTCACGTGGTTTCCTGGTGTGTATACCCAGCAGTAGGATTGCTGGGTCATAAGGCAGTTCTATTTGCAATTTTTTAAGGAATCTCCACACTGTTCTCCATAGTGGCTGTACTAATTTGCATTCCCACCAACAGTGTAAGAGGGTTCCCTTTTCTCCACAACCTCTCCAGCATTTATTGCTTGTTGACTTTTGGATTGCAGCCATTCTGACTGGTGTGAAATGGTACCTCATTGTGGTTTTGATTTGCATTTCTCTGATAATGAGTGATGTTGAGCATCTTTTCATGTGTTTGTTAGCCATCCATATATCTTCTTTGGAGAAATGTCTATTTAGTTCTTCCCTCATAGCTCAGTTGGTAAAGAATCGCCTGCAATGCAGGAGACTCTGATTCGATTCCTGAGTCTGGAAGATCCACTGGAGAAGGGATAGGCTACCAACTCTTCAGTCAATCTTGCAACGCAATAGAAATAAACAAAAATAAAGAATTCGGACCTAATCAATCCTCTAAGCTTTTGCATAGCAAAGGAAACCATAAAAAATGAAAAGATAACCTACAGAATTGGGGGGAAATGTTTGCAAATAATATGACAGATGAGGGCTTAATTTCAAAAATACACAAACAGCTCATATAAACAAAACAAAACAAAAAAAAAATGGGCAGAAGACCTAAACAGACAGTTCTCCAAAGAAGAAATACAAATGCCAATAGTCACATTAAAAGATGTTCAAAGTCACTAACTACTAGAAAAATGCAAATCAAGACTTCAACAAGGTACCATCTCACATGGTTAAAATGGTCATCATCAGAAAGTCTACACATAAGAAATGATGGAGTGGATGTGGAGAAAAGGGAACCCTCTTTCACTGTTGGCAGGAATGTAAATTGGTGCAGCTACTGTGGATAAGCGTGGAGGTTACTCAGAAAACTAAAAATAAGATTACTACATGATCCAGCAATCTCATTCCTGGGCATGTTACCAAGTCTAAGCTTGTAATGCTCATCACAAGACAGGCCAATAATCTAAAGATGAGTTTATGGGGCAAAGAGTAACAAACAACTTTATCTGGAAAGCCAGAAAACTGAGAAGATGGTAGGCTCATGTGTCAAGAACCATCTTGCCTGAGTTAAAGTTCAGGCTCCTTTCATACTAAAAGGGGGATTCAGAATAAAGTCACACACTTCCTGGTTCCCATCAGCCTTTGGAGGAGATGTGTTAATTTCTTCCCCCATAGCCATTCATAAGTGAGCTCAGTCAGGATGTTTCTTGTGAGCTAAACAAAGGCATTTTAGCTTAATGCTCATTACCTGGTAGGCAGGATTCCCAAAGATGGGCCATTACATATAATTTATGTTTACAGGAAACATCCCTTTAGTGATTAGCTTGTAATAGAATATCAAAGGTTCTTCTCTATTATAGGCATATACCCAGATGAAGCTCTAATACAAAAAGATACATGCACCTCTATGTTCACAGCATCACTATTCACAATAGCCAGGACATGGAAACAATCTAAATATCTATTGACATATGAATAGATAAAAAAGATGTGGTACATATATGCAATGGAATACTACTCAGCCATCAAAAAGAATGAGATAGTGCCAACCGCAGGAATGTGGATGCAACTAGAGGGTATATAACAAAGGGAAGTAAATCAGAGAAAGACAAATACCATATGATATCACTAATATGTGGAATCTAAAATATGACACAAATGAACCTATCTATGAAACAGAAATAATATTACAGATATAGAGAATGAACCAGTGGTTGCCAAGAGGGAGAGGGCTGGGGGAGAAGATGGGGCTAGAAGATGAAAGCTATTATATATAGAATGAGTAAATAATAGGGTTCTACTTTATAGTGCAGAGAACTATATTCAGTATCCTATGATAAACTATAATGGAACAGAAATTAAAAAGAATATATATATAATTGAATCACTTTGCCTTATAGAAAAAATTAACAGAATATTGTAAATTAAATATACTTCAATTTTTAAAAAGTTAAAAAATGAGTTGGAAAGTCATTTTTTGGGATGTCTTCCAACAGTTTAAAACACATACAGTTGCTAAAGTTAAAACAGAAATCAAATCACAAGTCTGACTCTTCTACCTTACCATTTTTATTAGATTTTTATCAATCTTCTCAATTTCTACTATAATTGGTCAGATTTTCTCACTTTTGGGGTCAGTTTTGCTAATTAAATTTTACCAAAAATATTCCATTTCCTCTAGATTTTCAAAATTACTCCCATCAAATTACATATAGTATTCTTTAGTACATATTTAGAATTTTATGGTATGTTTAACCCTTTCTATATCTGTGATAATATATCAGTTTGCATAATCAACCTGTTTATTTTGGCTTATTTTGGCTTTATCAGGTTGTCTAAGTGTATTAAATTTTTATTTTTAAAAAGCTAAATTTTATTTTTATTTTGTCTTTTACTTTTTCTTTATCCATTTTTATCTGATAATATTTTACTAGTTTTCCCTGTCTTCTTTTATCTTTACATAATAATATTGTTCTTATATATCTATTGTCTTTATTTTTAACAATAACGTGTCACTGATACTCCTTTTCACATGGCTTTACTTCTTTTCCAATGTATTTTGATACTGTTTATGTTTTTAGTAAACTTTTGAATGATTTCTTCATTTCTATTTTTCAGTTTGAGACAAGAGTTATTTAGGAGGCAAAGCTGCTGGTGGTTTTCAGATTGTGCTAAAGCCACCAAAGTTACTGTTTCTTTAAAACTTGTTTTAGTAAGCCCATTGAAACATGTCAAAATTGAAGTCACCCCTCCAATTTTGGCTCCCAAATGTCAGGGCTTCCTGGTATATAGGGGTGGGAACAAACTTCTTTCAGAGGGCTGTCAGTACATCCTTGCTCTGAGTGTTGAGCAAGGAGCTTGAGTGTTCTCAAACAGCCTCCCTGTTCTCTAACAGGCTTCCCAGACTGAAATAAAATAAAATAAAAGCCAAAAAATATGTTCCCTTTTCTCTGAAGGTAATTTAAGGCCTCAGAAATCCTCTGATTTATATCTGGGTCTAACATTAGGTTTATTTTATTCCTCACATTGTTCTAGCATGGAGTTGGGAGGGGAAAGCTGTCATGAGATACATTCAGTGTGCTTTCTGCAGTAATATATATTTTCTTACTGAAATATTTTCAGAAACCCTGCTAATTATCACCCCTTCAACTGCTATTGTTTTAACTGGAAACTCTACTAGTTCCATCTTGAACTGCTTCAATTATTTCTCAGCAGAGTGTCTCCTGCTTGTATCCACCTAAAACCAAGCTGTCATCATTTCAGACTTTATCTATGTATTTATTCCAATTCTGAGGTTTCCCCAGTGGCTCAGATGGTGAAGAATCTGCTTGCAATGCACGAGACCTGGGTTTGATCCCTGGGTCAGGAACCCCTGGAGAAGGGAACGGCAACTCCCTCTGATATTCTTGCTGGAGAATTCCATGGACAGAGAAGCCTGGTGGGCTACAGTCCATGGAGTTGCAAAGAGTGGGACACAACTAGGCAACTAACACTTTTGTGAGTGAGCTAAGTCACTTCAGTCATGTCCGACTCTTTGCGACCCTATGGACCATAGTCTGCCAGGCTCCACTGTCCATGGGATTCTCCAGGCAAAAATACTGAGTGGGTTGCCACTTCCTTCTCCAGGGAATTTTCCCCACCCAGAGATTGAACCACTGTCATTTATGTCTCCTGCATTGGCAGGAAGGTTCTTTTACTTTTAACGCTATTCTGCTTCCTTGGCAGCTCAGTCAGTAAAGAATCTGCCTGCAGTGGAGGAGACCTAGGTTTGATGCCTGGGTCAGAAAGATCCCTTGGAGAAGGAAATGGCAACCCAGTCCAGTATTCTTGCCTGGGAAATTCCATGAACAGGGGAACCTGGTGGGCAACATGGTGGGAACATGGGGTCTCAAGCGTTGGACATGACTTAGCAACTAAACCACTAGATTCCAATTCTAGGATCAGTTATGACAATTAGATATTTTGGATAATGCTCACTACATTATTTAAAAACTGGCCTGGATGATCTTGAATGTCAAAGATCATGTCTATTCTTTATACCAAAAAGAATATGAGGATTTAGATACATAAATGAACTTAGAACAAATTACTTACAAATATTGATTTTATCATGTTACACATAAATATTTCTGAAATTTTAAAATTTTAGTTCTCCAATTTATTACTTCTTAAGAGTGGCTGGAGAAGTGCTTAAGAGTGCTGGAGAAGACTTTTGATAGTTGCTTGACTACAATGGGATCAAACCAGTCAATTCTAAAGGACACCAACCCTGAATATTCATTGGAAGGGCTGAAGCTGAAGGTCCAATACTTTGGCTACCCAATGCAAAGAGCTGATTTGTTGGAAAAGACCCTGATGCTGGGAAAGACTGAAGCAGGAGGGGAAGAGATGACAGAGGATGAGATGGTTGGGTGGCATCACCAACTTGATGGAAATGAGTTTGAATAAACTCTGGGAGACAGTGGAGAAGAGGGAACCCTGATGTGCTGCAGTCCATGGGGTCACAAAGAGTTGGACAGGACTGAGTACCTGAAGAACAACAAAAGGGTAGAAGAAATTTAGGGGAGTAAGTACCATAAATTATAGGCCAGAGCATAACATCAATGAAAAGTCAGGATTAGTCAATGAAATAAATCATTTAGATTAAAACCACTCTGCAAGAAGCCCATCATCACAAATAATCAGAAGTGATAACCAGCCATTTAACATGTAACTGGCACAAAGGAAAATGTGTGGCTGTAGCAAAACCTAGCAAGTAGGCCTAGTAAAATGCTTCACCGGCTACTAGCCAAGAAATTAGGCACTTATTTCCATACTGCTCCTGTTGGGAAAAAAGATAAATGCAAGAGCCCAGAATCTGTGCCTTGGTGTTGCCAAGATCTACTGAGTGGCCATTCTCTTGGCTTAAATAATAAAACATATTGAAAAGGGGCATAAAAGTAGACAAACTCCTGCACTGCCAGCAGGAGAAGAGGTGTGGGCCAAACCTGGATCACACTTAGTGTAACAGCCAGTTAGTTGTGTAACTGCATTTTGCTAATAAGAAGGCAACCCTGTATTTGAAATACTGCAAATTCCATGCATCTCTACAGTATATTTCAATTTGAGGTAAAGGTGAAAATATCACTTTTTGTGTCATTAGTTTTATTAATTGATGATGTTAGAAGACCAGTTAAACAGGTAGAACAAACTATTATGATTAGTTTTGGTATGACTAGACCAAATACAATAGTAAAGAACTGTCTTCAATCAATGGCACCTTACGATGTTAAGGGAGCGGTGATCTTGTGACTCTGTTTAAGTAAAATCTATTGCCTTGGTTGCAAGAAAAAAGGGAAGATCTTTTACATGAAATAATATTTATTGCTTGTAGAATACATAAGTACCCAGTTCAGTTCAGTTGCTCAGTGTCCGACTCTTTGCCACCCCATGAATCGCAGCATGCCAGGCCTCCCTGTCTATCACCAACTTCTGGAGTTTACTCAAACTCATGTCCATCAAGTCAATGATGCCATCCAGCCATCTCACCCTCTATCGTCCCCTTCTCCTCCTGCCCCCAATCCCTCCCAGAATCAGAGTCTTTTCCAATGAGTCAACTCTTCACATGAGGTGGCCAAAGTACTGGAGTTTACCCAGGACAAGGTCATATACAGAAGACACTAGCTTTATTTTTTGAATGAAATTACCTTCATCTATCTTATTTTACTAAAAAATTATCAAGGCAAATGAGTGGGGAGAAAAAGGATGGTGGATGACAAGAAGTATAATAACTGAGACTCACATTAAAAGAACAAATAATCTACATTTTGAGTAGATTGGCATTATAAGGTGAGAAATGATGTGAAAATTTGCATAAAAGTTAGAGAAAAACTTGTGAAATCAAGCACAACGAAAGAATCTTATTTTTAAGACAATATGGCTGGTAAGATATCCGATCTATAGCTTGTTAACAGATTCTTTCCTCAGGTCACGGTTTCTAATGTGTGGTCCACAAAATACTAGCTCAAAGGATGTTAATACACCCATGAATAAAGGGTGCCCAAACAGGTCTTCTGCCAAAATATGATAGACAGAGTAGAATTATTAGTGTAATACACTGCAGAATCTTAAATATGGAACTATTTCAGAGAGATTGAGGAAGTAGAATTTCCCAAATTTATTTGACCATAAATTTACTCCATGAGCTTCTTACAGGACTGCTCATCCATGAAGCAAATTTTAGGAAACACAGTACTGACATATGTTTATGGGTCCACATTGCTGAACTATTTTCAGCAATTTTATACATCATTTTCAATTGCTTTATGAAGATCTGTTTGTTTTTCAAGCAAAATCATGACTTGTTAAGGGTCTAGAAAGAGGAATTATCAGTTTTGACTGTTTGAAAAGTTTCAGTAAATATATAGTTCTTAAGCAACTAATACTTTTTTGCTCAATCTGTAGCCATTACTTCCAATTTGTATAAATTTTAAAAAGAAAAACAGGACTTTGTATTTTCAGCATCAATATTAAAATTAACATGAAAGTTGATGCGGTGTCTTTTAATAAGGTTCAAAATATTTGATTTCATAGCTGACTTCTCTCATCAAACACCATACAGCCTGGAAGGCAGCTGAAAAGCATATTTAAATTGTTCAGAGAAAACAGCTGTCAACTAAGAATCCTATATCCATCAAAGCTATCTTTCAAAAGTAAAGACAAAATAAAGACATTCTTAGATAAACAAAACTGAAATAATATGTTGCTAGCAGATATCCCTTTAATAAAATTCTTAAGACAGTTCTTAGGCTGAAAACAAGTGACCTCAGATGGTAATTCTAACCCACATAAAAAACCAGAGCACAGGTAACGGTAATTATGTGATTACAAATTATAGTATTAATGCATATTTCTTCACCTTTCTGAACTGATTAAAAGAATTGTTTAATAAAAAACAGATCACCACAGTTATTTTTTAAAATCCCTCTTTTCTAATGTGTCTTACCTGTCTAGGGTCACCTGCCTTCTCAGGTAATTTTCACCAATGATCTCTTCTTTCTCTTCTATGTGTACCTTCCTCTCATTTCGATAATTTCACTCAATAGATTAATTTAGTCAAGTTTACCCCCCTTTTAAAAATCAAACCAGGAGACCCCTCGTGATTCCATATTTCTACTACTTATTTCTCGGACTTCCTTCGTAGAGGCTGGAGTTAGTACAAAGTTTTGACTCTTCTCGCTTTCTCAGCCCCACTTACCTCTCAGTCCATTTTGGTCATCTTTGGTTCACGAGTCTTCATTGCTACTCAGTTGTGTCTGAGTCTTTGCCACCCTTTGGACTACAGCCTGCCAGGCCCCTGTGTTCATTGGATTTTCCAGGCAAGAATCCTGGAATGGGCTTCCATTTCCTTCTCCAGGGAATCTTTCCTACCCAGGGAATCTAACGTGCATCTCCTGCCTTTGCAGGTGGATTCTTTACTGCTGAAAGTTTGGCTGACATCATCATCAAGAGAGCTCTTTTTTTTTAAGTTGCCAGGGATAGGCTGGCATGCGCAGAGCACCAGGGAAACTTCGGAGAAAGAATCACCCGCAGGCACTGTGGCGAGACTACCGGGCCCTGGAAGCAGGATCTCGCGGGATCTCGAGAGATGCAGGCACCTGGCAATGGAGTCCTATGATGAAAAATAAGTGGGTACCCTTGTGCCAAGACCCCCTCCCTCCAGGCTCCTCCTAAGGGGTTTCACTTGCACCACCTTTCCTGCTGTGTCTGGAGCTCGTGAACTCCTCGTCGCCCTCATCAGAGCTCCCAGGGCTCCTGCAGATGACCTATTGCTCTTTTTCACGCCATGAGCCGGGAGGGACCACCCCCCTTGGCGAGTTCAGGAGTAAAGTGCGCATGCTCCGCCCGGAACAGCAGCCCCCCAAAATTGCCACAGACTCTTGGCTCCTGTTCCTCAAGCGGGTGTCTGCTGCTGTGCAAGCGCTCAGTGAACTCCACCGACCCGGTCCATTCTGAAATCAGAAAATAAGCTATACCGTGCCTGCAGAGGGCCTGAGTGGGAGCTGACCTGATGTCAGCAGGCGCTGTCTTCTTTGGCTGTCTTCTTCACCTGTCGGGTCCGCAGCCACCCTCTGCCTCCTCTTCCTGCAAACGTGAGTACAATGCCCTCTGACGACCTCTTGCTTCTGCATCCACAGAAACCACAGAGTGTCCCCCGTAGTTGCCTAGGACCTTGGATAGGCGACGGAGCGGGACACCTCAGTTCTGCCACTGCCTGGGGAAACGCAGGTCAGGGCCGACAGGGATAGCCTAGAGAGGGGCTCCCGACTCTGACCTGTAGAGCGCTTAGGGCACCTGCCTTCACCGGGAAACAGCAACCCTCCGAAACAAGGAGCAGATGCTGTGTTCTGTGGCGGAGTGGATGGTCCTGTAACTAGACAGGGGTAAGGGTTACATTGAATGAAATGGCCTTCTCTGTGCACATTGAGCCAAGGTACTGGGCAGAGGATGAGGGGTGGGGAACGACCCTTACTCCAGAAACCCAAGGTATCCTAAGGAGTTCCCAGTCCATGGCTGGTCCTAAAGCACCCTGGACCCCCTAAGCTGGACACTGCTCTCCAGAATGAGTAGAAGACTATGATTAGTGCACTTAATGCAGTAGGAGGAATTTTTAAAAAGGCATGAAAAAACATGCAAACACATACATATAAACATGCACACACGTAAAAACATGCAAACACACCCACTCACTCAGAAATGCATAAACCAGAAAACCCCAGGCACTGACACACATCCTGGGACCAGTTCCTTCCTGCAAAGTGGAGGGTTTACATATATATATTTATAAACATATATATATATATTTAAAAAGCCTAAAGACTGTTTGTTTTTCACTCATCATGTAACTTGACTTTTCAGCAGCATTTAACAACGTTGAACACTGTATTTTCAAATGGTATTTCCCATCATTTTAAAATTTGACACAAAGTCTCCTGCTCTGTTTTCACTTAACACTGTGGTTTCTCTTTCCCAGGTTTCACTGGACTGTTTGCCTCAACTGTCAAGAATCCAGTTCCTCAAGACCCTGCCCAGTCACTCTCTCCTCCCTCCCAGGCAGCATCCTGGGTTCAATGTGCTGAAGACCCTCCACCATACACATCAGACCTCACTTGAGTCCCAGGATTGTACAATCACTGCCCTGGTTGTCATCTCCACTTGGATGTCACGTCAAGCGTTATGTTTTTGCCTCTTAGCTCTAAATTCATTCTTTCTCACTTTACTTTGTGATGCTCTGACTGGGAGCCTGAAAACGACATTATTCCTGGGCATTCTCCTAAGCCTTTGCCAGTAGGAACATCAGGGGAAGACTGAAGGCTGGAAGAATCAGTCTTTTTGTCTTTCTTGTTGTGTGTGTGTGTGTGTGTGTGCGTGTGTGTGCGTGTGTGCGCGGGGGTGGGGATGCACTTGCTTTTGATGGGCAATCCTTGCTTGGGGTTTCTCTCGGTGCTGTGGCTTCCTACCTCCTGCAACAGTCATTCTTTCCTGAAATAGCAGCTGAGTCCAGTTTACTTATTTTCCAACACTTGCATAAAGAGCTTTAACTCAGGTATCAGAACCAGCTGCCAGTTCCTGCATCTCAGAGCTGTGTGTCCTGGACCCACAGGAGTGGGGGTGGGGAGGGTNGCTTGGGGTTTCTCTCGGTGCTGTGGCTTCCTACCTCCTGCAACAGTCATTCTTTCCTGAAATAGCAGCTGAGTCCAGTTTACTTATTTTCCAACACTTGCATAAAGAGCTTTAACTCAGGTATCAGAACCAGCTGCCAGTTCCTGCATCTCAGAGCTGTGTGTCCTGGACCCACAGGAGTGGGGGTGGGGAGGGTGGGGGGACATTTTTGAGTTCCTAGACACTCAGTCCAGTTCAGTCAAGATATCACCTCCTCAAAGATCTTACAGATTTGTTAAGACTCTTCTCTCAGTTCGGTTCAGTTCAGTTGGTGAGTTGTGTCCGACTCTTTGCGACCCCATGAATCGCAGCACGCCAGGCCTCCGTGTCCATCACCAACTCCNGGGCAGAAGGAGAAGGGGACGACAGAGGATGAGATGGCTGGATGGCATCACTGACTCGATGGACGCGAGTCTGAGTGAACTCCGGGAGTTGGTGATGGACGGGGAGACCTGGCGTGCTGTGATTCATGGGGTTGCAAAGAGCTGGAGATGAGTGAGTGACTCAACTGAACTGATGCAGAGAGAAAGCCTGGTCTCAATAAGGGTCAGGGCTGCTGACCCTGCATGACTTTGTATTATCCAATGATCTCTATGTACAAAAATAGTATAAAACTTTCTTGGAAAATAAAGGACGAACCAATTTCTCAGAAATCTGGCTTTCCCTGTGTCAATTCTCTCTCTTTCTCCTTCTCCCTCCCTTTCTTTTTCAGGCTGATCCCTTGGAACACAGAGGCTCTCTGTGTTCACTTTTCTGCCCGGGCTTCTAAGACCTGCATGAGAGGGAGCCCAAGGCGGGGCACTCTCTGCTCTTCAAGTGGGCGCAAGTGGCCTATGTGAACAGAGCAAGTCTCTTGTCTTGAGACTTTATTAGCTTTCAGTGTAACCAAGGAATATCAGCCTCTTTTCTTCTCTATTTTCTCTCCTCTCTCTCACTATACTATTTTTTCCTAATCTCTCTTTATATCTCTACTTAAGTAATTCTTTCCTAATCGCTGACTCCATCCCCACTTCGAATTGTCCATGATCCACCGAGGCTGGACCCTGGCACAGATCAAGAAGCAACAGTGAGAACTGGACATGGAGCAACAGAATGGTTCCAAATTGGGAAAGGAGTATGTCAAGGCTGTGTATTGTCACCCTGCTTATTTAACTTATATGCAGAATACCTCATGAGAAATGCTGGGCTGGATGAAGCAGAAGCTGGGATCAAGATTGCCGGTATAAACATCAATAACCTCAGAAACACAGATGACACCACCCTTATGACAGAAAGCAAAGAAGAACTAAAGCACTTCTTGATGAAAGTGAAAGAGGAAAGTGAAAAAGTTAGTTTAAAACTCAACATTCAGAAAACTAATATCATAGCATCTGTTCCCGTCACTTCATGGCAAATATATGGGGAACAACAGAAACTATGACAGACTTTGGGCTCCAAAGTCTTCTTTGGGCCCATGCTTCTTGGGCTCCAAAATCACTGCAGATGACTGCAGCCATGAAATTAAAAGACACTTGCTCCTTGGAAGAGAAGTTATGACCAACCTAGATAGCATATTAAAGAGCAGACACATTACTTGGCCGACAAAGGTCCATCTAGTCAAGGCTATAGTTTTTCTAGTAGTCATGTATGGATGTGAGAGTTGAACTATAAAGAAAACTGAGTGCTGAAGAATTGATGCTTTTGAACTGTGGTATTGTAGAAGACTCTTGAGAGTCCCTTAGACTGCAAGGAGATCAAACCCGTCAATCCTACAGGAAATCAGTCCTGAGGATTCAGTTCAAGGACTGACGCTAAAGCTTAAGCCCTGGTATTTTGGCCATCTGATGCGAAGAACTCACTCATTTGAAAAGACCATGATGCTTGGAAAAATTGAAGGCAGGAGGAGAAGGGGACAACAGAGGATGAGATGGCTGGATGGCATCACTGACTCAATGGGAATGAGTTTGATCAAGCTCTAGAAGTTGGTGATGGATAGGGAAGCCTTGCGTGCTGCAGTCTATGTGGTTACAAAGAGTCAGACATGACTGAGTGACTGAACTAAAGCTATTAAACACATTCAAAAACTACATAAGCTCACACATGCATGGAGGTCAGATATGTGAAGAAAAAACTCCTCAAATAATTCAAAATCCTCCTCTAGCAAAAAGCTGTTTATCCTACTAAAGAGGATATGTTTCAAACCAGCAGATAGCTGGAACACTTTTCTCAAAAAAGAAAGACTATTCTAATAACTAGAGTTGATTATCAGTTATGGCATGTTTAAACAGAGCCTGAAAATAGAGTGGCCAGAGAGTCTATGCAGTCTCTTTCAATATAACACATTTCTGTAATGCAAAATAGGATGGTAAGTGCAAAATTCCCACTCACCTAGGAGGGAAATGGTGTCATTGTAACATGAAAGTTGCGTTAGTGTGATTGTCCTAAGGATGTTAATGGTTTCTACTGTTAACCAAGTAAAACAAAGTAAACTGAGGCAGTAAACACATAGAGCATGAAAGAATACAACGTTGAAAAGTTGCTCATTTCCTCCTCTACCACTTTTGGTTTTGAATTTGGTCTTTGAAGAGATCACTGCACAGCACTTTGTACATTTTTCCCAATTTCCATAACTCAGCAGACTCAGCCTTTCTTAGGGTTGGAGCAGACTGCCTCTAACCCATTTTTCCCTAACACTATTTTAAAGCATGCTTTTGCAGAACATCAGGTTTCTTTGAGGAACATATCTATCAATTATAGCATTTGGAAGGAGGTTGAAGAGATGGACCCTAGAGTTCTCTCAAATTTGGTGGTTCCATGGTTGAAGAAGTGCCCACCTAAGCAGACTGAATAACAATGAAGTCATGAAGATCACATAAGTCAGAATGATTGATCTTAATTGTTTTTCATTTCCTGAGAACTGAAAGTTAATTTTAATATTTAAGCTTAAACTAATTTGAAACTTGATAAATTTTATTATTGAGACCATTTCTGAAAGAATGTGTCAGCTTCCTTTAAAAAACAAAACTACCAAACAATCTAGACTCATCTCTATGAGTTTAGGCTGGCAAACAGCTATTATCCCTTCTAGAAATGGTCTCAAATATTTGGGTTGCCCTATAAGACATTAAGAATAGTTCTGATAGTTCTCTGGGGGGGCGGGTGGAAAGGCAAACTGGTGAGTTTATTCAGGGAATGTGATGGGAACAGAAAGAACATACTTCATCTTTAAGAATCTATTTATTTGAAGGATGTTAGTGATTGCATTTTAAGTCCTTCCAATAAAACAGTCTTGTACAGATTCATCAGTCTGAAAACTTTGATTTCACCTGTGATGTTATTATTATGAGGCATAATTGTAAGTCAGATTCTCCAGAGTAGCATTCAGGTACTACTTTACTAGTAGAATGTAACAGTTGATTTGTTTTGTGAGCCGTGAGTTAGGAGCATTCCTCATCTGGTGATACTGCAAATGCTGACAGCCAATAGAACTAAATGACTTCATTGTAGACTAAAGAATTACCTATATTTCTTTGGGACATGTCTGGTTTTCTGTCATCAAATAGCACAGTAAATTTCTATCCTGCTCCCATGATTTCCTCTAAAACCCTTCGGGGAGTAATTTCCTACTTGTGGAACCCTTTCCTGATGGGGAATAATGACACTGGTGCACAGAAAAAGTACCGTCAAAAAGACTTAGATAATAGCAGATCAACATTTGGTGAAGTGTAAAGGACACGAGATGAGGAGTTGGAGCCTGTTCCTAGCCCAACGTTTCCTCTTTACTGAACTGGTTCACTTTCTTTGTTTCTGTGGGTTTTGTTCACATGTAAAGAGAAATGAAACTAAATTTTCCATTTTAAACTGAGATGGCATCAAAGTCAGCTGTGCAGCTTTTAAAAACTGGATGAGTAGGAAGCCTCAGCTTTAGGTCAGATTTTTAAGTGGTGGGAGGCGGTCATATTTATTTTATAAAGTATCAAGGTTTTGCCAATATATGCTGGTAGCTAAGAAATCTTATTTTCAAAGGATTTTTCCACCATTAATATTTTATAATCCTATATATTGCACATTAGCATTAGAATAATAAAGAAGGTGTCCAGTGAATATAACAATGAGCTATAACAGATGTACCAGGATTTTAAAAGCTAGTTGTGTCTCAGTAATATGTTTTCAACAGTACAATAAATATCAGTTACCAGAACAAATGTAGCATAGATCCTTCAGCCATGTAAAAAATACAAAAGGGAATTGAAGTGTGTAAAGGGGAGAAAAATGGTGCAGACTTCTTTTTCATTGAAGTGTAGTTGATTTAAAATGTTGTTATATTCTGGTGTACAGGAAAGTGACTCAGTTTATATACATATATTTTTTCCATTATATATATTTTATATATATTGTATATAAATATATATTTCCCATTATATATGATATATTCTTTTACATATATATTATTTTCCATTATAGGCTATTACTAGGTTAAGCTCAGCATTCAAAAAACTAAGATCATGGCATCCAGTCCCGTCACTTCATGGCAAATAGATGGGGAAACAATGGAAACAGTGACAGAATTTATTTTCTTGGGCTCCAAAATCACTGCAGATGGTGACTGCAGCCATTACATTAAAAGATGCTTGCTCATTAGAAGAAAAGCTCTGACCAACCTAGACAGCATATTAAAAAGCAGAGACACTACTTTAGCTATATAGATCCATCTAGTCAAAGCTACGGTTTTTCCAATACTCATGTATGGATATGAGTGTTGGGCCATAAAACTGAGCCCTGAAGGACTGATGCTTTNAGAATTTATTTTCTTGGGCTCCAAAATCACTGCAGATGGTGACTGCAGCCATTACATTAAAAGATGCTTGCTCGTTAGAAGAAAAGCTCTGACCAACCTAGACAGCATATTAAAAAGCAGAGACACTACTTTAGCTATATAGATCCATCTAGTCAAAGCTACGGTTTTTCCAATACTCATGTATGGATATGAGTGTTGGGCCATAAAACTGAGCCCTGAAGGACTGATGCTTTTGAACTGTTGTGTTGGAGAAGACTCTTGAGAATCCCTTGGACAGCAAGGAGATCGAATCAGTCCATCCTAAAGAAAATTCATCCTGAATATTCATTGGAAGGACTGATGCTGAAACTCCAATCCTTTGGCCACCTGTTGGAAAGAACTGACTCACTGCAAAAGACCCTGATGCTGGGAAAAATTGAAGGCAGGAGGAGACGGAGACAACAGAGGATGAAATGGTTGACTGGCATCACCGACTCAATGGACATGAGTTTGAACAAGCTTCAGGAGTTGGTGATGGACAGGGAAGCCTGGAGTGCTGCAGTCCACCGGATCACAAAGAGTCGGGCATGACTGAGTGACTGAACTAAACTGATAGGTTATCACAAGATATTCCTGTGCTGTGCAGTAGGACTGTGTTGTTGGTTTTTTTTTAAATATAGAAGTGTGTGTCTGTTAATCCCAAACTCCTAATTTATCCCTCCTTTTGTTTCACCCAGGCAATGATAAGTTCGTTTTCTATGTCTGTGATTCCGTTTCTGTTTTGTAAATAAGTTAATCTGTATCATACTTTAGATTCCACAAGTAAGTGATCACATATGTTTTTTATTTTTCTCTAACTTCACTTAGTATGATAACCTCTAGGTCCATTCATGTTGCTGCAAATGGCAGTATTTCATTCATTTTTTATGGCTGATATTCCATTGTGTATATATACCACATCTTTCTTATCCATTCTGCTATTGATGGACATGTATGTTGCTTCCATGTCTTCACTGCTTATTATGGGAAATATTACAAAATATTTTAAATAGTATAAAATGGCCTATAAATGATCCGTTTTCTCTCAAAGTAATATATAGATATGTATAATACTGTGAAAGGTGTTGCATCTGTATTTATCATTTATTTGTTTTTGTTTTTCAGTCATCCAGTTGTGTCTGGCTCTTTACAACCCTATGGACTGTGGCATGCCAGGCTCCTCTGTCCTCCGCTATCTCCCAGGGTTTGCACAAATTCATGTCCTTGAGTTGGTGATGCTATCTGAACATCTCATCCTCTGTCACCCCCTTTCCTTTTGCCTTCAGTCTTTCCCAGCATCAGGGTCTTTTCCAGTGAGTTGGCTCTTTGTTTCAGGTGGCCAAAGTATTGGAGCTTCATCATCAGTCCTTCCAATGAATATTCAAGATTGATATTCTTTAGGATTGACTAGTTTGATCTCGTTGCTATCTAAGGGACTCTCTAGAGTCTTCTCCAGCACCGTAGTTCAAAAGCATCAAATCATTATTTATGTATCTATGTATCCATCTTTCTATTTTAGATTATTCTGAACTGCTTATAAGGGCAAAATAGTTCTCAGTCACCATATTTAACCAACTATTGCAAATGCAGCTTTGATCTATGAATACTTCTAGAACCATCAGTTGGGATATAAGGCAAGAAAATGGACATTTATCATTACTAGAAAGTAAGACCTCATTATGTGAAAGTCTGTTGTGCTAATAATTCCTTCAGAAGGATTTGACAAATTGATTTTTGTTTTCCTCTTACTGATGAGGAAAGGGTTAGGTGACTAACCTGTTTATTTCTCTCCCATTTTCAGAGTTGCAGTAGACTGAGAGGTAGAGAAGGCGAGTGACCCAAATAAAATCTCCAATAAACATGATAATAACAGCATTCTGGCAAACAAACTAATACTACTAGTATTTGCTAGTAGAGGAGCCCTTGTCTATGAAATGCTTTCAGCAGGGTGATCCTAATCTATGTGATTAGTTCATTTATTCAAGCATTTCTACTGTTTAAATGTTCCAGGAATCTCACCCACTATCTGCCTCTGACTTCAGCAGTGACACAGCTCTTAAATCTTCCTGGCATTGAGAGACAGTGTTCTTTTCTTTCAAGAACATGGGACAAGAGATTTGGATACGTGTTTTATTATATCCTGGATGATATACCAGAGTGGATGTTTAGAATTATGGATTTTGTTTTGCTATCCCTGAACATCAGGCTCCAAAGTGACAGAGGCACTCCTAATTTCTTTAATGAATTAGTATTTTTTGTGAGAAGTAAAGCGTGGGATACTGGGCAGGGGTCCCAGACCTCTCAGGGGCCTGGGTCTAAAGGTAGTGCTAGGAAGGAAGTCTTAGCTTTGAATGAAGTTCGAAGTGTTTGTTAATGGCTTGATTGATCTTATTCTAGTTAATAGATCAAGTTATATTTTGTGACATAGAATTACCATATGATATCTATTTAATAGTAAACAGAAAAACTAAGGATTTTGCCCACATTTGCATTCCAAGGCAAAAGAAGTTGCTGCCAAAGTCTAAATGTAAAAGGAGTAGTGGGAAGAATAGGTATTAAAATTGTGGTTCATTATATTCCTCAGGTTATACACTCAACATACTAGTTATAAAGACATAGTGTTTTCCCATTAAGAGTTTATTACCTAAGATAAGAGAGCAGTTACTGATGAATGAATCACCAATTCAAAGGCTCATTGCATTGAAAGTACAGTGCTTTATGGGGCTTAGCAACATTCCCACACCCAAAACATCCCTATGCAACTGGCAGAATAATGTTTAAGAATATTTCAAGATTTATGGTCTAGACTCTGATGCTGGGAAAGCCTGAAAGCAAAAGGAGAAGAGGGCAGCAGAGAATGAGACGGTTACATCGCATCACCGATTCAATAGATGTGAATGTGAGCAAACTCCAGGAGATAGTGGACAGGGGGGTCTGGCTGCAGTCCATGGGGGTCACAAAAAGTCAGACATGATTTAGCAGCTGAACAACAACAATGAAACTTAGGTATATGTCTCAGATCCTTATTTGAGGGGAATAGCTTCCTGAGCATGATAACCCTCTTCTGAAGGTCTACTACCAGTTAACTACTTTTGTGAGAAACACATGGACAAACACAATCAGAATTCTGTATGTATTAAGTGCTGCCTGTGTGCTCAGAATTGTCTTAGGAGTTGAGATACATCACTGAACAAAATAAAACCCTATACTCATATAGCCTATAATGTAATAAATGGAAAATAAATTTGAAAAGATGTTGTTAAAGTGAATCATTTTGTTCCGCAGAAGAACCTCATCTCTCACTCTCTCTTGGGTAAAAATTGAAGTTATATTTCCAGTAAAAACTAAAATTTCATAGATGTTAAATCTGTAACCCAGAGTTTTAACATTCATTCTCCTTTTGAGATCTGATATGCATTATTTATTTACCTGGAATTCCCTGGAGTTGTCCTTCAAGAATTTTATGGTTGGAGGATCTCATATTTTCCACAGCAAAATAATAGTTTTAAGAACCTATATAAACTAAAAGTAATAAATATTTTTGTATTTCAATCTTATAACACAAGCCCCAAACCTCTTTTGCCTTAATAGGAGAAAGAAAATGTTGAGGAACATAATCACGCTAAGTAAATCTGAAGCCAGAAATAAGCTCATCTTCATGGGAAACCTGACATCCTGGTAAACATTAAATGGGAATCATGTTTTCACCTCCTTATATTCATTGTGGAAAGATTTGTCCAAATATATAAGATGAAATTTATTTAAGGCTCATTTTCTGGATGAATTTTTTTCTTTTTTAACCTTTTCAGTGCTTCAGAATTAGATACATTTAAATATTGTCACAGAGCTATGATTATTTCAAACACCTCCTCTGCCATTGTAGAAGTTGATTAAGGAGTGAGCTTGCTGAAATGGAAAATAGCCAATGCATTTCTGGCCAGATCAGTGGGAAGCAGTAGCAGCTGGTGAACAGATCACATTCAGGGTCCCAGGTTTACTTGGAGATATGGACAAGGGTTCTGAGGGTGGTGGTGGCATGCCTTTCCGGAAGGCCTTTACAAATCAGATGGACACCCTGCTGTCTGCATTGAGAAGGCTACCCTTCTGCCTGATGGGTAGAAGATGGTGATGAAATATTCTTGCCAGTCAGTGAAATTTGTGGAGAATCTGCTATGTGCCAGCTCTTGGAGACACCAAATGGACAGAAAAGAAATGACTGTTGCTGTCCTGGGTCCTGAAATGCTTACGGTGCTCTGAAACGGATAGTCAGTAATGAATTGGTGTTCTGTCCTAAGGACATTCCTCAGTCAGATGATGCTCCTTATTTTTCTGAGTAGTGGAGTGCCAAGTGTAGCTTGTGGTCTTTTGTTTTCCTCTCTGAATTTCCTAAATCAAATCTCAGAAGTAATGAAGCTTGTTAACATATGGAGAACCCCTTAAGAAAACCATTTTGATGTAGACTTGGTTCTCAGTTAAGGGTGTTGTGGGAGAAGTCTTACTCCATTAAGTTGCAAATCGTAAACTGTTATCAATCTTTCTATTGAAGGAATACGCCTAGGGCTGTGCATTTTTTTTTCTGGATATAAAGAGATTTGCTACACAGTGTTAAATGAACCTCACAGGGAACCAATGGTACAGCAAATATCTTTCTGGCAGGGAGAATTCAATCTCATCGAGCATCCTTGCTGGACTCTCACAGTGAATTTTTTTATACTTTTGTTATGTGTTGCTTTATTATGTTTTGTTTAAAGAACCATATTTTTAAGAGCAATGGAAACTAGAACCAGAGTGAAGAACTAGGATGTTAGGTCATTAATCCCGCTTCTATTGGGGATGAAAGTGGATTACCAGATAGTGTCTACCACTCGCTCCCTCAGGATGGTTAAAGAATACCTGTACCACTGACTACAGTTTACATTTTAAAAGGCAACACATTGAAGATAGTGCAGTTCTGCTGTGAACCATTTCAGGCTCTCAACTGCAACTGAACTTGCCTAATATTTCTTTAGCTCCCATCAACTAGGAAGTTCCAATTTATTCACTCTGGGGTAAGATAAAAATCATCCCAGTTTTCAAGTTATTGCTGAGTACAGTTTTAAAATATAACATGTGACACTTTTATAATATAACCAAGCATCCAAAAAGACAATGTGAACCAAAAAAAAAAAAAAAAAGAAAAAACAATACAAAATAGAACTTTCTGAGTTCTAGATAATGAAATTATAGTCTTAGGTTTGAAATTGTTATAATGTTTAAAATGTTAAATGACAGTTTTTTTTCCCCACAGGAAAAGTAAAAATGCTTAAAAATAACTAAAAAAAGATGAGGAAAATTGGCATAAAAATAGAGCATATTAAAAAGCAGAGACATAATTTTGCCAACAAAGGTCTGTATAGTCATAGNGAGTTCTAGATAATGAAATTATAGTCTTAGGTTTGAAATTGTTATAATGTTTAAAATGTTAAATGACAGTTTTTTTTCCCCACAGGAAAAGTAAAAATGCTTAAAAATAACTAAAAAAAGATGAGGAAAATTGGCATAAAAATAGAGCATATTAAAAAGCAGAGACATAATTTTGCCAACAAAGGTCTGTATAGTCATAGTTTGGTTTTTCCTATACTTATGCATGGATGTGAGAGTTGGGCTATAAAGAAGGCTGAGCACTGAAGAATTGATGTTTTTGAACTAGGGTGCTGGAGAAGACTCTTGAGACTTAGATAGCAAGGAAATCAAAGCACTCAACTCTAAATGAAATTAACCTTGAATATTCATTGGAAGGACTGATGCTGAAGCTGAAGCTCTAATACTTTGACCACCTGATGCGAATATCCAACTCATCGGAAAAACTCTAATCAGGGGGAGAAGGGGCAGCAGAGAATGAGCTGGTTGGATGGCATCACTGACTCAGTGGACATGAGTTTGAACAAATTCTGGGAGATTATGAAGGACAGGGAAGCCTGGCATGCTGTAGTCCATGGGGTCGCAAAGAGTTGGACACGATTTAGTAATTAAACAACAACAACTGAGAATAAAGACTATCAACTTTCCAAAANAGCAGAGAATGAGCTGGTTGGATGGCATCACTGACTCAGTGGACATGAGTTTGAACAAATTCTGGGAGATTATGAAGGACAGGGAAGCCTGGCATGCTGTAGTCCATGGGGTCGCAAAGAGTTGGACACGATTTAGTAATTAAACAACAACAACTGAGAATAAAGACTATCAACTTTCCAAAACTGATGTGAGACACCATGTTACAAATTTAAGATCTCCTTTGATCACCAAGGTTATAAAAGGAAGGAAGTAGGAAAGAAGGAGGAAGAAAGGGAAGGAGAAAGATCAAACTTTTCAACTATGCAAAATTGCCCAAATATGAAGATAAGGAAAACACATTAAAAGCAGCCAGAAAAGGATATAGTGCTTTCAAAATGAGTAACAATTTTTTTGTAACAGTTGACTTCCCAGTGAAGATAATGAAAGGCATAATAATAGACATAAAGCAAATTACTTATAAATATAAGTAATGTAAAATATAAGTTTGTTCATAGTAGTGTCTTCAGTTCAGTTCAGTCACTCAGTTGTGTCTGACTCTTTGCGACCCCATGAATTGCAGCACGCCAGGCCTCCCTGTCCATCACCAACTCCTGGAGTTCACTCAGTCCATCGAGTCGGTGATGCCATCCAGCCACCTCATCCTCGGTGGTCCCCTTCTCCTCCTGCCCCCAATCCCTCCCAGCATCAGAGTCTTTTCCAATGAGTCAACTCTTCGCATCAGGTGGCCAAAGTACTGGCGTTTCAGCTTTAGCATCATTCCTTCCAAAGAAATCCCAGGGCTTATCTCCTTCAGAATGGACTGGTTAGATCTCCTTGCAATCCAAGGGACTCTCAAGAGTCGTCTCCAACACCACAGTTCAAAAACATCAATTCTTCGGTGCTCAGCCTTCTTCACAGTCCAACTCTCACATCCATATATGACCACTGGAAAAACCATAGCCTTGACTATATGGACCTTAGTTGGCAAATATGATCCTTTATATTTCTGTGGTATCAGATGTAATATCTCCTTCATTTCTCATTTATTTGTGTCTTCCCCCCCCCTCTTCGGTTTACCTAAATGTTTGTCAGTTTCATTTTCTTTAAAAAAAAAAAAAAGCTTTTAAGAAAATCTTTTCTATTATTTTTCTCATCTCCATTTAATTTATTTCTGCTCTGATCTTTTGTTATTTTTCCTCCATGTACTAACTCTGGGCTTGATTTATTCTTCTTCTAGTTTCTGTACAAATTTAGGTTATTGTTTGAGAACTTATGATGTAGGCATTTTTGCTATCTACTTCCCTGTTAGAATTGCTTTTGCTGCATCCCATAGGTTTTTTGTATGTTGTGTCTTCTTTTTCATTTGTTTCAAGCTCTTTTTTGATTTCCCTTTTGATATCTTCTTTGACTTGCTGATTGTTCAGAAGTGTGTTGCTTAATTTCCACCTATTCATGAATTTTCCAGTTTCCTCCTGTTACTCATTTCTACTTTATACTGCTGTGATTGGGAGAGATAGCTGATATGATTTCAGTCTCCTTAAATCTGTTAAGACTTATTTTGTGACCCATTGCATGATCTATCCTGAAGTATTTTCCTCATGCCCTTGGCGGAAAAAAAATGAATTTTGCTTCTATTTGATGGGCTCACTTCCTCTTAATTCTCCGCATCAAGCAGCACCACATCTAGACCTGACAAAGGAATTAGCTAACATTATATAGAGATCCTGACCTTTGAATTCAAAGTAGGGACTGTTTGGAACCTGTGAATTGTCTCCATCACAGTGAGTATGAATGTGTCCTGATTATGTCAAGTGAAGTGAAGTGAAGTCTCTCAGTTGTGTCTGACTCTTTGCGACCCCATGGACTGTAGCCCACCAGGCTCCTCCGTCCATGAGATTCTCCAGGCAAGAATACTGGAGTGGGTTGCCGTTTCCTTCTCCAGGGGATCTTCCCAACCCAGAGATCAAACCCAGGTCTCCCACATTGCAGGTAGATGCTTTAACCTCTGAACTACCAGGGAAGCCAAGGTTGAATTAAACAATTATTTGAAGAAATCAAGAACAGCATCCAGTAGACTGTGTTCCTCTTCTCCAGTATCCAGTTCAACGTTTCCTGGAATATTTCATTTCCCTTACCCTTAGAAGTCAGACAAGGCTTTGTACCATTTTTGGTCAGTGAAATGACGTTACAGTGCACATGTCATTTCCAAATAGAAGCTTTCAGAGCTGATGTGAGCTTTACCAGTTTCCTCTCCACTCCTCACCACTGCTGCACCAGCCAGCACTCTAGTTAGCAGCTACTCTGTCAGGGTGTATCTTGGAGTAAGGATGACAACTCAGATTGTAAGTCACCAGCCAGTCTACAGTGGACATGAAACAATGAGTGAGAAATAATCCTTTGTTCATTGAGCCAATTGAGATTTGGGGAATTTTGTTACTTGGCATAATCCAGCCAGTCTTAATTGCCACAAATCCAAAGGTATGTCGTTGATTAAAAAAAAAAAAGAAAAAGAAAACTAAATCAAGTTATATTCATATACTGGAATACTACACAGTGATATGAAATGATCAGAAAAATTACTTCCATAAGCATAATATCAAGCCATATTATAGATCATATTCTATATAATTCAATGTTTGTGAAATTTTAAATATACAAAACTAGAGTTTAATGTTTTTGCCTGTACATTGACATAATTAAGACTATAAAGAAGATTTAAGGAGTGAGTCACATGGTGGTTATTTTTAAATGGCAGGGAGCTTCAGGTGACTGGGAAGAAATGTGAAAGCAATTGCTGGGATTCTATTTCTTGATGTAAATCTTGGTATTAAGTGTTTTTATTTAGTGATTTGTTGAGCAGTGCATTTAAAANCACCAAGGACTCCAACTCTCATAATCCAACAGGTTCCCGGTTGACTTTTAGCCATGGAATATCAGCCAGACTAACAAATCCACTATTTCACAAAAGTTGTTTTTTTTTTTTTTTTCTGGGTTTTTGTGTGCTAAGGGTAGAGTGGTAAGCAAATCAAAAAATTTCTTGGCATTAATTAAGAAATTTACATTTTAGCTGGGGTAGTGGTGATGGTATTAATAATAGTGAAGATAAACACTCAAATAGAAAATATCAGATAAGGAAGGATAAGTATAAAACTAAAAGAAGATAAGTAATAGACTATCGGGGAGGTGCTATTTTAGACGAAGCATGAGAGAAGGCCTTTCTGGGGAGGTGACTTTGTAACAGAAAGTGCAATATGAAATCTAGGATATGATCGTTGCAGCAGAAGAAATAGTGCAAAACATAGGAATATGCTTGGCATGTTTGAAAACATGATTGTGAAATGAATGACCAGTGGCTAGGGTGGGTGACACTGGAAGGACAATGTAATGTGCTATGAGTCGGGAGTCAAGTTCTGTAGTTCAGAATTTCTCAATTTCAGCACATGGACTGAACTTCATATTCAGTCCCCACTCCAGTTGGCAGCTGTCCTGTGCATTGTAGGATATTTAGCCACCTGATGCTGGCAGCACTCTCTCCTACAGCTGTGCCAACTGACGATGTCTCCAGACATTATAAAATACCCCTAGGAAGGAAGTGGGGGGATCAAAATTGCCTTCCCTCTCAAGATGAGAACCAGTGCTTTAGTGCATTATAAACTATGCCATAGAGTTTAATGGAAAACCGTTGATGAGTTTTGTAAAGAGAAAGAAAAAATCTGATGTACTTTTTTTAAAAGATAACTCTAATGCTGTGTGGGAAATGAATCATACAGGTAAGCAGTGGAAATAAGTATAACATTTAAGAGAGTGGGGTTTTTTAATTTGTTTTGCTTTGCTAATCCAGATGGATGAAATGGCGCATGGACCAGCATGGTGTTGCATGGCACTGAAGTGATGGTTAGGGGTGCAACCTTGAGAAATGAAACGGCTGAAGTGAGCAGGTCTTTTGAAGTTCTGACCAGCAAGGTTTATGACATCTTTGCATGTGAGTACTCACAGACATCATGCCTCTGAGGTTTTTAACCTTAACAGCTGAGTATCATTTTCCAAGATGTAAATAACTGGGGTGGGGCAAGATTGGGGTAGGAGAAATCAAGAGATCAATTTAAGATGCTGGTGAGAAACCTAAGAATATCACTGCGATACATTTCCGGGAATAATGGAGCTAGAGATGTGAAATGTTGGTAGGTCCTTTCAGATCAAATCTATGTTTGTTTTCTAGGTCAGCCAGGATACAGCTGACCCTTGAACGACATGAGTTTGAACTCCGTGAGTCCACTTATATGTGGATTTTTCCCGATAAATAAAGTCTCTGCATTTTCATTTTTGCAGACGTTGAAGTGTAGGGAGAAGTTGGCGTCTGCTTAGAGAGCACAATATGTGCCTCTGCCCCTTGCGTGAGTCATTTATCAGTTCCTATATTTTTGAGGCCGAGATAACAGTACACGAGTTTTCAGCTGAGAGGCTTGTTGCCCCACGCCCACTTTGTTCAAGGGTCAGCTGTGCTACAGACTGAGTGGTTTGAACAACAGAAGTTTGTTGTGTTCTTGTTGAAAGATAGAAGTCCAGAATCAGTGTGTTATCGGCAGGGTTTGCTCCTTCTGAGAGTTGTGGGAAAGAACCTGATTTATGCTTCCTCCCTCACTTCTGGTGCCTTGCTGGCAATCTTTGCCCTCCCTTGACTTGTAGAAACAACTCCCATATCTCTGATTTTACCTTCACCTGATTTTCTCCAGGTTTATATCTGTGTCTATGTTTACATCTGTGTCTAAAGTTCCCCTCATTATAAGGACATCAGTGTTTGGATTAAGGGCTCAGCCTACACTGGTATGATCCTTTTGCAACTTAATTACACCTGTAATGACCCTGCAAAGGTAATTAACATTTAAAAGCAATTTGTATCTCCATAAAATTATGAACTCTCTTGTGAGGGGAGGGGTGTGAAAATTATATCCAGATTAAGTCACATTCTGGCCTCCAGACCTGACAATACATTTCTGTGGTCTAAACCAGCCAGTACGTGGCAGACCTAGGAGACAAATACAGATTTGACTTGAAATGACACATTTCAAAATGTAAATCTAGGGTGATAAAATTGAACCCATAATGATATAAGACACTAATGTGAATTGCATCGAGGCAATGGAACTTGATAAGTTATCCAGATAATGGTATAAAATATAGCAGACATGGGTTTGAGAATAAAGCCATTGGGTGGACCATGATATGTAGTTCAGGTGGGAGAATCAGAAATAGACAAACCAACATGAAATTCATTTAAAACAAACCACCATAAAATTAGAAGGAAGACAAAGGAGAGTGCTGGTCCAGAAACTAACTGAATAGAGTGTTTCCAGGACAAGGGGGTGATCAATTGTAAGAAATACAAATGAATAAGATGAGGATTGAGAATTGCTTGTTGGATTTACCAGGAATGGGGGTTTTGATGAGCTAGATAAAAGCATTTGAGGTGAAAGTCTGGTTGAAAAGAGTTTGGGAGAGAAAAAGAGGTGAAAGAAGTAAATATAGAAATATAGAAGTAAATATAGAAAAGTTATTTGGATGAGTTTTTTTTTTTTTTTTAGATGAGCACAGTTATAGGAATCAGTCGATTATCAGTTCTTCGTAAATAGTACCTCTATGGCCCAACAAGGCTTCCCTGGTGACTCAGTGGTAATTAATCTACCTGCCAATGCAGGAGATGTGAGTTTGATCCCTGGGTCGGGAAGATCCCCTGGAAAAGGAAATGGCACTCCAGTATTCTTGCCTGGAAAATCCCATGGACAGAAGAGACTGGCAGGCTTACAGTCCAGAGGGTCGAAAAGAGGTGGACACAACTGAGCAACTAAGCAACAACATGACTACTAATTATGTCTCCAAATCAGATGATTTCACTTTTATTTTTTATTCTAGGTCATTAAATATGTTATGTTCCTATATATTCACCCAAATTCCCATTTGTCTGAAAGATACATTTCAAGCTAGTAATTATTATCTATTATGGTAATTTGGTATAACAAATTGTAATATGTGAAGAATAATTATATAACTTGAAGAAGTATCTTCAGATTATAGGTCTGAATCTTGTTATATCCTTAACAATTTCAAATTTATTCAGCTAATCTATATTAAGCACCTCATATGAGTCAGCTGGATTAAAATGTTGAAAGTTTTCTCCCTAAACATAAAATTTTTAAAGTACATGGAAAAAATACAATTTTAAGTAATCCACCAGCCATATTATCAAATATTTTAAAATGATTTTATAGGACTTATATTTGCATTTTAATTTGGGGATGTATGAGAGCCTCATAAAATTAGCAACAGTTTGGAGGGGGCAGACTAGTTTCCATATCTTATATTCATCAGCCCAAGCAAAAGCTGGCTTCTGTCTGCAAATTCTTAATATCTTATATTTCAACTTATTTCTAACATCATTAGAATTAGAATTTTGCTTCTCTAACTCACACCTGTCTCCTGAACATTAATGCAACTGAAAAAGTTATGCCCCGATATTTTCTTCTCTAATTGAAAAAAGATACACTTGGGGCATCTTGATGCCAAGTTAATAAATCCTGAGGAAAGGATTTAATATCGGAAACATGAATATAAACTTGAAATGGACTGAATTGGCTCCACTCTAATGAACTGTGACATTTAATTCATAATGGCAGAAATTGCAGATTAAATCCACGTTAATCAGAAAGGAAGTAAATCGCAAATCACTAATCACGACTTTCTCCTCATTCCCAAAAAGACTTTTGAAAAAGAATGCAAAGAAACTCACAGTAGGGCACACTGGTTTGACACATCTTCCATGCTTTTATTTAGCAGGGAAGGGAAGAAAAGAAGAAAAATTAATCCCAAGTGAACTTTAAGCCCCTATTCTTACGTAAGTGGCACTTGACTTTTTGTCTGGGTGTGCATGTATGGGAGTGTGAGTAATCAATGCTTTTTAAAAGACTCTATCAAAGAAAGTGTTCTCTAGCATGAAGTAAGTACATCTTGAGGAAACTGCATAACCTCCTGGAAACTGTTGTTTCCTACTTTTCTCCTGGTTCCTACTTATTGATCCAGTGTTGTGAGATTGCTGTCTTCCGACCGAGAAGAGGATGGCATCTCAAATACACAGACATTTGCTTGAGGCTAAGGTAGCAGGCACTGAATAGGAGTCTTCTTTCTGCAGCAATTGGTCATCGCAATGATAGTCAGAAAAGACAAGCTCTAAATCTGAGTTCACTGCTCTCCCCCAGTCAGGAAAGGCAGGAAGCTCCAGCCTTGTGCCCAATTCAAGACTCTCTCCCCAAGGTACTGCATTTTCCCCACCCTTGTAAGGGTGTTAGTGATTTCACATTTTTTGAATCAACTAAAGCAGAGTTACCAGTGAGCTAAGAAGGGTAGTTCCAAAACAGTCCTAAAGTTCCATTATATAAAATACTCTCAAATGAGGCCAAATATGCTCTAAATGTATANAGGTACTGCATTTTCCCCACCCTTGTAAGGGTGTTAGTGATTTCACATTTTTTGAATCAACTAAGGCAGAGTTACCAGTGAGCTAAGAAGGGTAGTTCCAAAACAGTCCTAAAGTTCCATTATATAAAATACTCTCAAATGAGGCCAAATATGCTCTAAATGTATAGAGGCCAGATCAGTGATTGTCTATTCTGGGATAGTGAGGGTAGGAGTGGACTGCACACCAGTTCAAGGAAGCCGTTTGCGCTCATTGAAAAGTTCTAAATGTGAGTGTGATANGGGAGGGATAGGGGGCGGGAGGAGAAGGGGACAACAGAGGATGAGATGGCTGGATGGCATCACTGACTCGATGGGCGTAAGTCTGAGTGAACTCTGGGAGTTGGTGATGGACAGGGAGGTCTGGTGTGCTGTGATTCATGGGGTTGCAAAGAGTCGGACACAACTGAGCAAATGAACTGAACTGAACTATCTCCTATTTCCGAAAGTTTTCTCAAAGAATGGAAAATATGTGAGATTTTAAAGGAATGTAGGAAATTTGAGAAGTTGTAGATGGTATGAGTGTGGGTGACATGTCCTACAAGAGCAAGTAGATTTCATAGCATCCGGTTTGAAAATAAGCAGATTACATTTGACAGGGATGTGGAAATAAATATATGCGTATTTATAAAACACATTCATCTGTTAAGGAAACAATTCAGTAGTTTAGTGCATGAGTCTGGAAAGGGGAGTTTCAGAAAAGATGAGGAATTAGAATATGCTTGAAGAAGTGTAGAAAGCTAGATCCTGGATTTCACATACTTCTGTTATATGTGAGGAGACGGTAGAATTCTTGAGCCAGTACCTCATTCAAGTACATCAGTTCTTATGTGTCAAGATAATTCTGAAGACATAATTTACAAGTGGTACAGGGGGATGTTACATGGCTTTTCAGCTCCACGGTACACAACTGATTTAAGAAGGTTAACTAAGAACTCCCTGTGTTTTCCTTCCTTTCATTGTAACCAACCCTGCTCCCATAGCAGAGACAGTGTCTATATGAGGATATGGTTAAAAGATGGATAAGAAAGAAGAAAAAGATATTAGAGAAACAGCTATCCTGAAAACTTTCTGGAAAACAGAGGAACATGACTGCAGTGATGAAAAAAATACAAAGAAATAGACACCGTAGAAATGAAAGCATGACTCAGAACAGACACAGGAAAAGCTATAGTTGAAGCAGGAAGCAGTCTCCTAAGTGATGGAACCANAGATATTAGAGAAACAGCTATCCTGAAAACTTTCTGGAAAACAGAGGAAAATGACTGCAGTGATGAAAAAAATACAAAGAAATAGACACCGTAGAAATGAAAGCATGACTCAGAACAGACACAGGAAAAGCTATAGTTGAAGCAGGAAGCAGTCTCCTAAGTGATGGAACCATAGAAGTTCTTGGCTATAAAAAACAAACATTAGGAAAGAGGAGCGTGTTGGAAATCAATGTTATTAGTCAGTGCACTCTAAATGAATGACAGAATGGCTCAGCCTCATCAACCCTTTGTCTCCATCCCTCAGCAGGCAACCAAAGTGTTTACCTTCAGATTAAAACTGAATGATTATAATCTAAAATCAAATTATCTTTCTGGAACTTTTGCTTGGTATGTTGGCACTCCACAATAAGGTCTTTGAATTTTACAGTGGAGGATTTTATGTATTTGGGGGCAGAGAGAAAAGGGTCAACAAGTCTTCATATTTGTTGTCTGTTAACACGAAATAAGGATTTCTTTGGGGCTCAGTGATAAAGAATCTGCCTGCCATGTAGGAGATGCGGATTCAAGCCTTGGATCAGGAAGATTCCCAGGAGAAGGAAATGGCAACCCACTCCAGTGTTCATGCCTGGAGAATCCCATGGACAGAGGAGCCTGGTGGCCTACAGTCCATGGGGTTGCAAAAGAGCTGGACACAACTTAGCAACTAAAGAACACAAAATAAATTAGATTATATGGTGTTCCTGACTTCTAATATAAAGAGAGCTAAAAATCAGCCAGTTGAGAGACCTAACTGTATAAAAAAAGAACTTTACAGAGCGAAGGCAAGTCATACAAAGAACCTACTATAAGCACCCTAAGTCTTCACTATCAATTTGATTCTGCACATCATGCTTGTTTGGAGACCTCATCTGCAAACGGAAGTAGCATGTATGCAGTCAGGCATTAAAAGCATCCGTGAATTTTACCAGTAAGTGGCTCACATGCTCAGAGCTCCTACTTCTACTCCATTCCCTCCTCTCAACCTGCACCTTATGTCCCAGAGAAAGTTTTGTAGGATCAGGTGACTGTGGAATGAGTAATATAGGCCTGGTTTATGGGTGATTCTGCATGTAACCCTGGCATTGTCTGAAAGTAAATGGCCACATGTTACCCTCACCTGAGATTGACCGTCTAGTCAGAGCTGTGGTTTTTCCAGTAGTCACGTACAGATGTGAGAGCTGGACCATAAAGTAGGCTGAGTGCTGAAGAACTGATATTTTCAAACTGTGGTACTGGAGAAGACTCTGGAGAGTCCCTTGGACTGCAAGGAGATCCAACCAATCAATTCTATAGGAAATCAAACCTGAATAGTCATTGGAAAGACTGATGCTGAGGCTGAAACTCCAATACTTTGGCCACCTGATACAAAGAGCCAACTCTCTGGGAAAGAATCTGATGCTGGGAAAGATTGAAGGCAAAAGGAGAAGAGGGTACCAGAGGATGAGATAGTTAGATAGCATCACCAACTCAGTGGAAATGAATTTGTGCAAACTCTGGGAAATAGTGAAAGACAGGCAAGTGGGTTGTGCTGCAGTCCATGGGGGTGGTAAAGAGTTGGACATGACTTAGCAACTAAACAGCAGCAACAGATTGTCCATGAAGGAGAGTGTTAAGGGAAAATTATCCTAACCAGTGGAATTTTTAAAAGTACATTTTGAAATTCATTTTGTTAATTTTATCTCCCATTTGAGAGTAGAAGAAAAGTTGAAGCGTTGCTATGTATTTTCCACAATGCTCTAAGCATATTCATTTTGCATTTAAAATTATTTTTGTTCATTTATCAAATAAAAATATTTTAATAAAGATTCAACGCAGGGATATACTCCTGTTTCAATCCTAACAAATTTTATAATGGTGACCATCAGTCGAAGCCGAATTTCACTCGAAAACCTTCTGAAAGTAAAGGAATATAATACAAACTCTTGATAACCTGCGTCTCCCTCTGTTTTATGGATTTTTTTCCTGGATGTCCATAGCTCTCTCCCTTATAGGGTCACTGTGAGGCTAACTGCAAAACTGTGCTTTAGAATTCCGTGAACACCTTGGGCAAGGGCAAAGGAGATGGTCATTACTTAACTTCAAGGTATTACTGATATTAAAACTCATATATCTTGTGCTGTGCTAGAGGATAGTACCTAAAAGTACAGTTGATAGCATTCTATTGGCAGCAATTAAACTCTGAAAAGCACAAAGTGAGCATTTTCATTTTAAACCAATTGTATTTGCCATTGTCAGTATCCCCCAGTTCCACACGTGAATGACCTGCTCCATTATTATACACCATAGGGATGCTCTAGTCCCTGAGTAGACTCTGTTGGTGTACTGTGAGAACAGATTAAGCCTTAATGTGTGACTCTGTATCGGCTTTATAGGAATATTGAATTCCACAAATGGAAGAACATTTCGAAACGAGCAGTACAAGAAATTATCAGTGGCCGAAGATAACCAATTACAAAGAAACTGATAGTTTTCCTATTTGGCAGGTGTTTTTCTTTATGCCTTTTGTAAGATGTTACATGACATATGACCATGTGCATTTCAGACCTTTTTAATTTGGAGAGAAACATGATGGCTGCTCAGTATAAAGGAATCTTAAATATCTTTCAAATGCCCTGGCCTGCAGCCATGTACTATGTAGGACAGAATTCTGGTTCATCATGTGCCTCTTTATTGATAAGCAGGCTTATCTTAGGCACCACTGGCATTGTTTTTTCTATGTGTACAATCTCATGCTAAGGGTAGTCATAAATACTTCAATAATATGCATCTTGGATCATCTCCTTCCATTTCAAATAACTGCTCATTGAAGGTTGAACTCTCACCAGAGTTGCTCAGTTCTTGATCTCCCAATTTCTTTTCTAAAATATGCTATTTTCTGTGTTAACAAAGGAGAGTATAGAAACAGAATCTTTTAGGTAAGGATTAGAATAAAGCATAGCTCACAGTGGCTTCCCCAGTGGCTCAGCTGGTAGAGAATCCACCTGCAATGCAAGAGACCTGGGTTTGATCCCTGGGTTGAGAAGATCCCCTGGAGAAGGGAATGGTTACTCACTCCAGTATTTTTGCCTGGAGAATTCCACGGACGGAGGAGCCTGGCAGGCAGCAGTCAGTAGGGTCAGAAAGAGTTGTACTACCACTAAGCAACTGACAGCTCACTGTATTTTTTTAAATATTATCTTCCAGATCAATCACAAGTAGAGACATAAGTAGAAACAATATTACTTGTGAGTGACAATATGTTTCCCTTCTACCAACTCAATAAACAAAAGTTCATTAGCATTCATAAAAATGTAGAGTGTTAGCTTGTACTTTTTGCAGAATTACTTTAAATAGTAAATATTGACCATGCAGAATATTAAAAGATGATTTAGCTTATGGAATGTTATCAGGGTAGAGTGGAATGTGCAGTGTTATCTCTTTCCTAAAGCCCTTCACCCATAATGACCAGACTCAACACAACTTCCTGGACTGATACAAATCATCTGTACAGAAACCGATGAGAATAGGAGGAGCTGTATTCAGGCCAATAAAAGAGAAAGAAAGAAAAATCCCTTTGCCCTGACACATGCGAATAGCTGCAGCCGTAGCTCCCTAGACTATCTCTAGAAACGAGAATGCCAGGATATTATTCTCTAATCTTCCTAAGGTCTTTATTTTGCTCTGGTTCTGTCAGACTTCCTAGTTATTTGAATAAAACCCTTATCTACTTCCTTCTGATGATTTTCTACAATAAATTCATTTTCTCATGTGACATTCATGTATTGTTATACTTCTTTAAAATATAGATTTCTTGTTTTTCAAAAGGATTACGCTCCTTTATGAGCCTATTTTGAATATATCTATTGTGTATTCCACATTTTTCAGAGCAGAAATATTCAGAGAAAACAGATGATATTTTTATCTCTAATTATATCAACTACACGTAAAGCAAAGCATTTACCTGTGTTGATTTGTAATATATTGCTCTTAGTGAGATAAATGTATTTTTCAACTATACCTTATATTTACAAATTAAGACTGATGTCACAAGCATCTGTACGAATAAAAGCCTAGAATATCAATACTGCATATTTCTGATCACCAATCTAATGACTATGAGCTTCTCATTAAAATTACTCTCACTAGTACGTTTCCTTTATATCTTTGAGAATGGTGCACTTTCTATAAGCTTTCTATCTGACTTATCCACTTCCAATTTTTATTAATCACAGATTTTAACCTTTCTAACTCATATTTCACTGTATTTGACCCAGTTAGTAGCAATATATATGCTTTTATATTTTTAAAGTTTGAGAAAAAATTAGGACAATAGCATACGACTGTATTTTATTCCCACTTAGAAGTCTGTATTTTCTTTTTCTACATATTGATATTGTATAAGGTTTGAAGATTAAAAGCTATGTCTTCATAGTTGTAAATACATTAGATTTTTATTTTCTCCTTATGTTTTCATCCTTGAACTTGAAAAAATAACCAACAAACATAAAAATCCCCAGCGTCTCATAACATAACCATTTTGCTAATCGGCACATCCTGTTGAAAATGCGACTCTGTTAAAACAATTTCTTGCTTAGCCACAATCCAAAGATCAATAGCATTTACTCCGTGCATTCCAGATGATCAGCTATACAGTTTTCTTCAGCTAGTGCCAATCTACATATTGCAATGAACTTGAAAATATTCTCAAAGGGTAAATTTCTTGACCGTATATGCTAAAATTTTAGTTTTTTCCTTCCACGGTTTAGGAGAATTGCTAAGCCCTTACCGATTTCTCCAGGAAATTGAATGCTGCCTCTTAACGTGTTCTGTACACCCTGATACTACCTGTGCTGTGCTTAATTGCTCAGTCGTTTCTGACTCTCTCTACCCCATGAACTATAGCCCACCAGGCTCCTCTGTCCATGGGGTTTCTCTAGGCAAGAATACTGGAGTGGGTTGCCATATCCTCCTCCAGGGAATCTTTCCAACCCAAGGCTGATACTACCTACCTGCTCTAATACTATGTTGTTTTATGGGGTAATGTTTTAGATTATCCTGTATTATTCTCATCAAGATGTTTAGTTTCCAGCACCATGCACCTTCTTATCACTTAGAACATAACTTTGATACAGCCTACCCTCTGTGGTCCTGTAGAACCATTTGTCTACCTGTATAATAGGAGAAAATATTACACTGAAATTGTCTGCTTCTGTAAATGTCTCTACTTCTTGAAAGTAATGCTCAGAGTTCTCCAAGCTAGGCTTCAGATACGTGAACTGTGAACTTCCAGGTGTTCAAGCTGCTTTTAGAAAAGGCAGAGGAACCAGAGATCAAATTGCCAACATATCCTGGATCATGGAAAAAGCAAGAGANTCAGAGGTGATTGATATTTCTCCCAGCAATCTTGATTCCAGCTTGTGTTTCTTCGAGTTCAGCGTTTCTCATGATGTACTCGCATAGAAGTTAAATAAGCAGGGTGACAGTATACAGCCTTGACATACTCCTTTTCCTATTTGGAACCAGTCTGTTGTTCCATGTCCATAATATAGGGGTGGGTAAAACTACTAGCTTCGAAAACATCTAGCTAGTTATAATAAGAGATCGGAGTCCCTAACCAAGTCATTTTGTTAGTCACAGGGCACACAAATGATGTCACCTTGCTGCTTGAGTGGTCTTTAGATTTCTTTGTTGTTTGTTTAAGTTGAGGAAAGTATACAAACACTTAGTTCTTTTTTGTTACCTCTCTCATGTAGTTTTATTAGCTTATAACCACTGTTACCTTGCTGATGTAATTTTATTAGCTAATAACCATTGTGACCCAGGGAATCACATTTATACTAGCCAAGTCACAGACTATACCTTTATACATAATTTCAATTTATTTTCAACTTTATTATACTGATATAAATTCGTTAAAAAGAAAAATGGACTCTATTTCCTATTTATATTCTAGAGTCAATACTGCTTCAGGGAGAATTTACAATTATAGATTCATAGACACAATATAATATGAAGAAAAGGTAAATTTTTAGTTAACATATTATGTATTTCAGAAAGTGTTTGAGCTTCTTTTATATACAGGTCCACTATTATTCAGCCTTTTCTTTCTTATTATTAGAAAGTCCACATTTTCAAATGCTGCTCTTTATTTTCTTGGCTAAATAATGGGTCATCTTAAACATAAGTGCAACTGATACAAAGACCCCATGAAATGTTTAAATTCCATGGGTAAATGACATAACCTTCCTTCTGGCTTTTATATTAGTTGACAGCATGCCTGGGATGATAAGTACTATGTAAAGATAAGATAGTGTGGGACAAAGATACTTTTAGTTTCCTGCATTTTCTATATCTTACTGTATCTTAAGAACCCAAGTGAAATCTTCATGTAAACACCAACAACTCAAGTGGTCACAGACCACAGTGACTTATATAAAAGCTCGTGCAGAGATGAACTGCTCGTGAAAGCAGAAGCCTGATTTCAGTCCTGGACAGTCAGGATGGGGATTCTATCTGTGATAATAATGACATGAGGCAGACAGAAGCTATTTTTAAAAGAACTGCCTGGAGGCCAGAGGGTTTCTCCCAAGGGGAGAAATAGAAAATCAGGATGTCCATCTTCACTTCTGAGTGTGGAACTCTGACTTTGCCAGCCTGTAAAGAGGAAAAGCTGAACCTATGAGGATTAGTAAAATAGGCTGAAGAGAATAAGGAGAAAAATGCTGACATGCGATTCTGCATCGTGCCTCATCTCTAAACCTGTGGTTAGTATCTGAGCAGCTTCACGTGGCAGAAAGAAAACTCAATACATAGAAAGTCCGGGCTTGTAATTCATTATCCTCAGTCTGTTGCACTCTTTCCAGTTATTGCCCCTGAACAATATATGCCCATAACAACTATCCAAGTCATACATAATGCATACTAGATTGGCGAACTGATGCCCACACTAGTCATATTAAATGTACCACTCAAAATATAAACCTTTGCTTATTCTCATCTCTCTACATTTAGGAACCAGATTCTAATTTTATTCATTTATTTGCAAATGTGGACTTATCTCTTGGTTGATATTCTTCAAAAATAAAGATGATATCTCCAAGCAACAAGAACACACCAAAACATAAAGTCGAAAGCAACAACAACAACAAAAAGCACTTTAGCCTGAATTAAACTGTTCTTTTTCCAAATAAGTTTCATTTGAAATAATCACATTACTCTATAAATGATCCTTCTGTTCAACCCCATGGACAGGCTCCTCTATCCATGGGATTTTCCAGGCAAGAATACTGGAGCAGGTTGCCATTTTCCTTCTCCAGGAGGATCTTCCCAACCCTGAGATCGAACCTCAGTCTCCCACATTGCAGGCGTTACTTACCATCTGAGCCGCCAGGGAAGTCTGTTTCACAAGGCTCACATCAAATAGCCAGAAACATCTGTGAACAGAGAAGAGGCTAGTCAAGGATCTAGGGAGACTTTCATAAACACAATACAACATTCAGTCTATGCTTCTGGACTGTTCCTGCAATGAAGTAATATACTTTCTTCAATACCATCCTTTCCACTTTTTAACTGACAAATCACTGATTTAAAAAATGCTTAGTCTCAGAGAAAAGTAAGTTGAAAGAGATATATAAGCTAGCATCAGAATTAAAAGCAAAGATTGATAATGCTTGTCAGAAAAATGAGGCATTTAAAAGACGCTTACTCCTTGGAAGAAAAGTTATGACCAACCGAGATAGCATATTCAAAAGCAGAGATATTACTTTGCTGACTAAGATCTTTCTAGTCAAGGCTATGGTTTTTCCTGTGGTCATGTATGGATGTGAGAGTTGGACTGTGAAGAAGGCTGAGCACCGAAGAATTGATGCTTTTGGACTGTGGTGTTGGAGAAGACTCTTGAGAGTCCCTTGGACTGCAAGGAGATCCAACCAGTCCATTCTGAAGGAGATCAGCCCTGGGATTTCTTTGGAAGGAATGATGCTAAAGCTGAAACTTCAATACTTTGACCACCTCATGCAACGAGTTGACTCATTGGAAAAGACTCTGATGCTGGGAGGGATTGGGGGCAGGAGGAGAAGGGGACGACAGAGGATGAGATGGCTGGATGGCATCACTGACTCGATGGGCGTGAGTCTGAGTGAACTCCGGGAGTTGGTGATGGACAGGGAGGCCTGGCGTGCTGCGATTCATGGGGTCACAAAGAGTCGGACATGACTGAGCAACTGAACTGAACTGAAAAGCCAAGCTTTAAAGTGAGTTAGTTTGTATATGATTTTGTTGTTCTAGGAGGCAATGTGTATTTAGATGAGCAATATCACACCCTCCTTCTAAATCCTCTGCAGTTCAGTTTTCTACGCTCTGTTTCACTTTTTTAAAAGTGGGAAAGATCTTTTGCTTTGTTTAAATTATAGCATGCAATAATAGTATTTATCAAGTACTTACATTTTCAACTTTAGAACATAGGCTAAACAAGCACGCATCAAACCTGTAATTATTTGCTTTAAAAATCATATTATCTGCTCATTGCTGTCCTGTTTTGATCATCATTCCCTTTACAGATAGACTTCTGGAAAGAATGTTTCTTTTCGTTTTCTTCAGTGACCTCTTTCCTCGTCGTCTTCAGTCTACCACAGTTGAGCTTCTTTGTCCTAAACTCCAGTTTGCTTAAATACAGTTGGTACTTTTAGATCCTATTTTGTAAAAATTCACACAAGTGGCTCAGACCATAAACAATCTGCCTGCAATGCAGGAGAGCTGGATTTGATCCCTGGGTTGGGAAGATCTCCTAGAGAAGGGAATGGCAACCCACTGCACTTTCACTTTTACTTTTTCACTTCTACTACCTAACTCAGGAATATGTTCCCGTCACACCCTTACTCCCCTTACCACTCTGAGTTAATCACTGTCAGTCATTTGGTGTCTGTCTTCCTGTCCCCTTGTCGGTCATTTCTGCAGGAGTATGCTTAATGTAGGCTGGTTACCCTGTTTTCCAGTCTTCACCTTCTGGTCCCTTAATAAATCCTGCAGTCCTCTATGAGCACTGCAGGGTGGGTAGGTGGGGCTGCATCTTGCTGTCTAATGGCTATGGTGTGGGTGCACCATGAGGTATGTAACTTCTGGATTGCTGATGGACATCTAAATTGTGAAAGACTTTTTCTTTAACATTTCAGTGGATAGGTTTGAATGGATTTGTGAGTCATTAGTTAGCGCACTTAAGAAAATACACTTACTGCCAAAGTGAAAAGTGTTAGTTGCTCAGTCACGTCTGACTCTTTGTGACCCCACGGACTGTAGCCCGTCAGGCTCCTCTGTTCATGGGATTCTACAGCCCAGAATACTGGCGTGGGTTGCCATTCCCAGGTCTCCTGCATAGCAGGTGGATTCTTTATGATCTGAGCCACCAGGGAAGCCCACAGATACTGCCAAGTCTCCACCAAAATCTTTCGACAACTTCTCTCACCAACAACAAATAAAAACGCACATCCATATCCCTACTTGTGAAATACACTTCTTTGTTACTGCCTGTCTCATGATGAAAAACATCTTATTCTACTGGCTATTAGTGAGGGTCATCATCTTTTTGTGTGTTTACTCATTGTATGCCACCGCTGCTTTCTAGTTTATAAACTAAATTTTTTATTGCATGGTTGAGATTAATATTGGAGATTTTAACTTGAAGGATATTAACCTTTTATGTTTTATATATTGCACATATTACTTACATATGCTGTTGAATTTAAACATTTTAATGTTATACTGTGTNATCTTTTTGTGTGTTTACTCATTGTATGCCACCGCTGCTTTCTAGTTTATAAACTAAATTTTTTATTGCATGGTTGAGATTAATATTGGAGATTTTAACTTGAAGGATATTAACCTTTTATGTTTTATATATTGCACATATTACTTACATATGCTGTTGAATTTAAACATTTTAATGTTATACTGTGTTATACAGGAGTTTTTGATGCTGTAAAATATGTCAATCCTTCCCTTTATGATATTTGGATTATATGACTTGCTTCTGATTGCCATAAAATACTACTTTACACTTTATTCTACTCTTCTACTTCTCAGATCCATCAGGAAATTTCCTCTTTTCTCTTTTGCCATATACATATTTCTAAAACATTTATTGAATTTATAATTGCTGGGTGATTTTAACATTACCTTATATAAAAAATGGCACATTCATAGGTATGTTTATGAAATCTCCATTTTTGTGCTGACTATATATTAATGTTTGCATGAATAACTCATTATTTCAGCTGTTCATTTTAATAATTCATTTTTATAATTAATAGGGTGTGTGATGTGTGAAAGTCACTCAGTCGTGTCCAACTTTTTGTGACCCCATAGTCACATATATGCTATGGAATGTTATTCAGCCATGAATAATCACGAAATTCTGCCATTGGAAACAACATGGAGGGACCTTGAGGACATTATGTTAGTAATGTTAATATGGCAAATAAGTCAGACAGGGGAAGACAAATAATGCATAATCCCACATATATATGAATCTTAAAAAGTTATACTCATGGAAACAAAGTAGAATGGGTATCGTAAGGGTCTGAGTTGGGGGTTGGGGAGAACTTGGAGATGTTGGTAAGAGGGTGCAAACTTCCCATTGCAAGAGGAATAATTCTAAGGATCTAATGTACAGCATGATGATAACAGTTAATAAAAGTTTACTAGATACTTGAAAGTTTTGGAGAGAGTAGATCTTAGATATTCTTACCATACAAAAGGTGGTAATTATGTGGCATAATGGAGGTGTTAACTAAAGTTATGTCTGTGATCATTTTGCAATATATAAGTGTATCTAATCATTAAATTTTACACCTTAAACTTCTACAAGAGAGTATGTCAACTATATCTCAATAAAGCTGGGGAAAAGAAAAAAAACCTCCCCTCCCCCCAAAAGAACCATAAACTCAGCTTTCTGTGGGTTTCTTCTCTCAGTTTGGAAGAATGTATACTTACTAACTGGATCTGAGATCTTGCTCAAACTATAAGATATGTTTTTGTTCCCATACTGTATTCTTCAGTTCAGCTTATCAACAAGGAATGCCAATTCAAAGCTCAGAACTTACTGGGCCTGGAGAATACATTAGATCTATAGAATGTATAGATTGAAATTGAAAAAAAGTCAAAAGAGTCAATGCAAGGAATAAATTAAGGATAAATATACATCTTTGAAGTACAGAATAAAAAAAGTTAGTTGCATTTATAAAGAATATTTTGTTGCATTATTTTGTCTAAGTATAACGTTAATTTGTCTTACTATATATTATTTTATTTAATAGTTTATCCTTCTGTTATTTGTCAAAGGAATAGAGTACTTCTGTCTACTTAGTTGGAAGGTTCTGGAAACTTGGAGTAGATGCTCCTGTCTTCTCTTTTTTGTTTACCAGTTTCCCCAGTCCTCCCACCCCTTTCCTTTAGATCCAGTTTCTGTTGAAGTGTGTTGAAGTGTTCAGTCGCTCAGCTGTGTCCAACTCTTTGCGACCCCATGGACTGTAGTCCACCAGGCTCCTCTGTCCACGGGATTCTGTAAGCAAAAATACTGGAGTGGGTAGCCATTTCCTTCTGCAGGGGATCTTCCTGACACAGGGATGGAACCCAGGTCTCCTATATTGCAGGTGGATTCTTTACCATCTGAGCCACCAGGGAGGCCCTCCAGTTTCTAGGTACCTTTTAGGATGGCCTTGACTTCTATTTCAGCAATGTTTGTGACTCCATCATTTAAATATATTTATTTTCCTTTCTCTTCCTTATTTTTTGGTAGAAATATAAACTTCTGTAGGTGATGCAGGATCTCCATATGAGACCCATGAAGATTTTATTGCTAGTTGATTAAGATGCTGAATCAAATGCGTGCCAGCCAAGACTCATGGTGTTCTAAGTGGTTTGCTATCCTATGCTTTTAGAGCTCTCCTTGAGGAGATGAACTTGATGAAGAAGCAAAGTTTCTGTGAATCTGAGGGCTACACTTACCTTGCAAAGTATGGTCAGATAATTTTTAGAATAAATATCAAGGAAGCTGTGATAGTTCCTGCAAGAGGAGTTGCTCTGTCAGCTTTTATGCTCATAATATCACTGGCTACCAGATTCAGGCTTGAAGGTTTACACAGTCCTTCAGATTTGGAAGTTTTCCCCAAGAATTGCTTAGCTCTTTCCCCTATCTGCATTTGTTGGGAATAAACAGTTCATGGTCTTCTGCTTCANAGTTCCTGCAAGAGGAGTTGCTCTGTCAGCTTTTATGCTCATAATATCACTGGCTACCAGATTCAGGCTTGAAGGTTTACACAGTCCTTCAGATTTGGAAGTTTTCCCCAAGAATTGCTTAGCTCTTTCCCCTATCTGCATTTGTTGGGAATAAACAGTTCATGGTCTTCTGCTTCAGTTTCCTATCTAACCTGCCTGCCTATCTAATCCACCCCAAATAACCATGACCAGATTTGCTAAATGGTTAAAGAATGCTTCTAGAAGGATTTTCCAAAGTATCAGGTGAAAACATTTAAAAGCCAACAGATTCTATAAACCAGAATCTCCGTTCCTCTGACATCCCAGGGGATTCACAGCCCTGAAGAAATTTGTAAATGTAAAGCAGAAGTCCAAAGAGCATGTAGTGCAATGGCAGAAACTGTCATTATCCCCACCCCAAACCTGAATGATGAAGTCAAAGTATGTGCCCTGATACACACACAGCAAGTGGTATTGCCAAGCAGAGAATGACAGAAGGCTATTCTGTGATTTCGTTACCTTATTTTTCTCATGATTCTCTACCCTGAGTGTTTTACAGAAAAAGTAGGAATGTTTTGAGAGAATGGGGATGGTGATAAAAATCAGTACCTCAAGGGCTATAATATTGGCTTTTGAATGTTGTTTTCCCCTCTACTTTCCCAATTCCACTTAAAAAAGAGGTCTCAGGAGGCGAGTGATCCCTGGCTCTGAGAAGAAATTAGTCAGACTTAGCTACATTCTCCTCACACTGTGCACTAATTCTACAGAATTAGATAACAAAACAAGCTTAGCACTGACAGTCTGTAGGCAGCCTGAACTATTCAAGTGGAGGACCAAACAGACAAGNGGTCTCAGGAGGCGAGTGATCCCTGGCTCTGAGAAGAAATTAGTCAGACTTAGCTACATTCTCCTCACACTGTGCACTAATTCTACAGAATTAGATAACAAAACAAGCTTAGCACTGACAGTCTGTAGGCAGCCTGAACTATTCAAGTGGAGGACCAAACAGACAAGTCCCAAGAGGGATTATTTCTTCTTTCATCCACAAGATGAGAAAGATTTATCACAATGTTGAAATAAAATGTTGAAAAATGTTATTTCTTAAGCAGTCTATGGTGATCTTTGTCAATCTGACTTCTGTCTGCACAAGATTGCAGCATTTCTGTACAGAACTGACTATTAATAGACTAAACAAAACTTTTAAAAAAATCCTTTAGTTTCCCCTTCTGTTTTAAAAATCCAGTTGCATTACTTGCCTATAAGGAGTGAGCAAATAAACCATCAGTTTCTTTCCACAGACTTCTTGGAAAGAGTTTTGATAGAGTTTAGCTTTCTAGTATGTCACTAATGAAAATTAACTCTTTGGGAATTCTTTAGAAAAAAGTAATCTTTTAGAGGCATTGCTGCATGTTTGGATTTGTTTACTTTGGTCTTAAATCTCTGTAAAACATCACTCTTGGAAAATGTCAGTGTATTGATCATCTTCCTAAAACTATACCATCCTCTTTCATTTGACCATGTCTATGAGGGAATGAAAATTTATCTTATCTTAGGTGACATTCATAAAAGAAGTCTGGAAAACTAGGAGAAAAAAAAAANAATGAAGTATGAGTTAGCAACCCTAAAACTTTTACTGGGAACAGTAGTTTCAGTAACTAAGTAAATTTACTGTAGAAATTAGAGCCAGAATTCTTGGCTGTTGGAGAAAGAAGTGAAATAAAATAAACCAAATAAGGCTAGAATGAACACTTTTTGGTAGATTTGAATTTGAGGCATCAGAATTAACTGACTGTTTTTAATAGGTAGCAGATAAGAGTCATAGACATGCATGCATCTAAAATGAATACAGATGTGTATGAGTTAGTAAATACAGAGATATTTCCTAAGCTTTGTCAACAAACAAGGCCTGGAAGCAATGGCACCTCAGTAGCAATGAGCATATCGTGGCCTCAGATCTTGGTTTCTAAGTCCCATTTGCCAATTAAAAGAAACCTAGAAGCAGTGGTATATTTCAGATCTAGGGCAGGGACACAGGAGCCAAACTGAAAGAGCTCCCAGTGCCCCAGACTGGAGCACTTTGGGACACAAAAATAGTAGGAGTACTGGGACTACAACCCATAAATAGAATAAATATAATTCCATATTGACCTAAATAAACGGGGAATAAGAGGAATGTCACCTCTTATGAAAGATTCCAACTAATCATGCAGGAATAGAGACATAGAGAATCACTATTGGAATGCCAGCATAATAACTATTTCAGGTCAGATCCACTAATGGAATCAAAATTAGTGATCAAAAGTTTGAGGAGAGACAGGATACTTGCATAGTCTTAAATCATTCANATGTCACCTCTTATGAAAGATTCCAACTAATCATGCAGGAATAGAGACATAGAGAATCACTATTGGAATGCCAGCATAATAACTATTTCAGGTCAGATCCACTAATGGAATCAAAATTAGTGATCAAAAGTTTGAGGAGAGACAGGATACTTGCATAGTCTTAAATCATTCATTTTCCAATGGGAAAAACATAGTGATTTTTTCAATGGAGTAACTCAATCAAAGACACCTTAATAAGATGATCATGGTTAACTTCACCACTAGTATAACATATCGACATCATGTACATCCAAATAAGATGTGCTGAGCAGAGCACACCATCTCTGTGATATTCTTGTTAAAAATAAATATGCAGCCTCAATAGAATAATTAAGCGACATGGTATTTTCAAGTGTTAGAATAGTATCTGGCACCCAATAACCCTGATAAAGATGTAAAATGGAATGAGAGAAAAAGAGACAAGCAAATAGAGTCTTAGAAACTGAAAATTAGTTTTGGGTAGATGGCACACATACAGACATGGCTTTAAAACACTTTACCAAGTAATATACAAACAAGAGCAAATTAGCTTTGGCATAAAGAGAAATGCCTGAAATGCAGAGCGAGCGAGTGGTCTGAGTCAAGTGGCATTAATCAGGGAATGCTAAAGATAGACTTTTTTTTTTTCATAAATATTGTGTATTTGAAAAGTCTATCCTCAAGGGCACTTCATCATTTTTAATAAAGAAAAATTATATTCCATTTGTGAATAGTTAGTACATTTCACTACCGACAGCAAGTGCAAGCAACTGCTTCATGTGGCAGTGTATTTGAACCAGCAGCGTCTGTAAGCTGTATAATTTTGGCAGTTGTATACACCCACCCCAGTTGCAATTATCACCTCTTTTGGTAACTTAACCTCAATTCCTGATCTTTCTCCCAACACATAGTGCAGCATTTACCTAGAGAACCTGCCAAATGCCATAGCTCTGGAGATTTAAAATTAAGATTCCTTCTATTTTCGTAAAATCATCCTACTTTCCACTTCAATTTTTTTTTAAACTACTAAATGTATAACATCACAGGGACTTCCTTGGTGGCTCAGTGGTACAGAATCTGTCTGCCAATACAGGAGACGTGGGTTCAATTCCTGGGTTGGAACGATCCCCTGGAGAGGGAAATGGCAACCTATTCCAGTATTCTTGCCTGGAAAATCCCTTGGACAGAGAAGCCTGGCGGGTTACAGTCCATGTGGTTGCAGAGTCAGACATGACTTAGTGAGTAAACAACATCAATATAACATCACAATCATTTTGGAAACATTTCCTAGTGAACTCAATTGAGGAATGATTCTTAGTAGTTCTGCATTTACCGTGTGTTGTGCTAAGGCGTGTCCAACTCTTTGTGACCCCATGGACTGTAGCCTGCCAGACTCCTCTGTCTGTGGGATTTTCCAAAAAGAATACTGGAGTGAGTTGCCGTTTCTTTCTCCAGTAGATCTCAACCGAGGGGTCAAATCAGAGTCTCTTGCATCTCTCGCATTGGCAGGCAGCTTCTTTACCACTGACCCACCTTCACTAGTTGATGAAAAAATATATATACATATATGGAACACTGACTAGTGCCAGACATTTGGCTAAATACTAGGGATTCAACAGGGAGCAAGACACTGTCTGGACACAAGGAAGTACAGTGTAGATGGATGCTTACTAAACATTTGATCCTTTTCTCACATTTACCAGCTCACTTGCTTCCAGGTAGGACCATGAGACTAGTCCTGGGCAGTGGACTCTAAGTAGAAAAGATGCCTGTGCCATCTTGAGCTGAGACAGTGAAAATCCCTTATGCCCCTCTCCTTGTGTCATGGTGACTGAGAAAGTTATGTTTTCAACAGATTCTGATCTATTGATTTGCCTAAAGGAGGTTCATTTTGTGGATTCCATAGGATTTGCTTACAGAAACAATTGTGTTGTTGGTGAATAAATATAGTTCCTTCCTAGATGTTTATATTGCTTCATTGCCCTAGTTAAAATCTCCAGGAATAAAATAAAACCTTTGTTTAATACAAATGGTGAAAGCAAGCATAGTTACATTATTCCCCATCTTAAAGGCCTTTAAAAATGAAGTTAAATTTTAGCTGAAGGTGTTTTCATTGTGGTCCTTTCTCAGGTTGAAAAAAATTCCCTTTAATTTTTATGTGCAGAAGATTTCTTCAAACTCTATCAGAAAATATATTAGATCTTTCTGTGTCTCTGTTTCAGTCTCTCTGTCTCACACACACATATACAAAACTTCTTTACTGAAGACCAACTTTCCCAGAGATAGTAACATTCAAACCCACAAGAATAAACGTACTTTGAACTTTTCAGTGTTTTACTATTTACGAGGCAACTGCTATCCAATGGAGAATGATGTTATACACTAAGCTGTTAGTTCCTTTCCTCCTTTCTGCCCTTGAAGCTTTTATAATTGGGCCACGTGGGTGCCCAGGAGAATGATCTCCTGAACTGAACCGTATTTCTCTTAATGGAAACTCTTGGCTGCCCATTCAGGGCCCTCTGAAAGGATTTGCTCATATCCTTAGCCAAAGGCTAGTCTTATTCCAAGTATTTGTTTGGAAGGCGGAGAGAGGATTGTTTTTTGTTTGTTTGTTTGTCTGTTTTTAGTTATAAGAAGAAAGAATTCATTTGCATTTTGTGTTCTAGGAAGCCGATTGGAGCACAGATGGCTGATGTTTTTCCTGTTAAGTAAATTTGAGGTCTTTGGCTAAAAGTATTCTGAGAGATGCTGAGTAAATGGTATAGGGGAGAGTGCTGGACATTTGAATGAGTCACTGTGGGGTCTGAGAGAGGGAGCTAATAAGGTTAAACAAGTTCTAAATAGTCCTGGGGCGGTCCAGCTGCAGATTGAGACTACAGCTACTCATGATGGTAGGTTCCACGGTCATGGCCTGATATAGGAATGAAAAAATACAGGTGGCCAGACTCTAAAACTTAGAATTTGCAGGGGGGGTGGGTTACAGACCCCCGAAGAAGCAGAGGGGTGAAGTTGCAACTCTAGGAGTGACTGAGAAGCTGGATGTAGAGTCTAGAAGCTGGATGTCTTTGTTAGTGAGAGGGAAAGTCACATGTGTTTTACAGACTCCTTTAGTCCCCTTGTGAGTAGCTAGGGCTTCCCAGGTGGCACTAGTGGTAAAGAACCTGCCTGCAATGCAGGAAAAGTAATAGACGCAGGTTCAATTGCTGGGTCAGGAAGATCCCCCAGAGGAGAGCATGGCAACCCACTCCAGTATTCTTGCCTGGAGAATCTCATGGACAGAGGAGCCAGGCAGGCTGCAGTCTCTAAGGCTGCAAAGAGTCAGACACAACTGAAGGGACCTGGCACACAGGCACATGTGAGTAGCTTAGTCCCATTGACAGCTCTTCCTGGAGGCGTTCACTGTGACTTGCAGTCCACCACCTCCTAAACATATGTGTTAAAAATGACACACTATGTTTCATCATCCTATTTCAGCTTTCTAATTAGGGATAACCCTGAGCAAAAAAGTTTAATACCTTCTTTTGTCTTTTCAAGATACTGCATTCACCTTATTTGCAGCTCAAGATTCTCATATGGACTGTATTTCTCAGTGGACTAATCCAGCTTAAAGTATGATCAACTCATTTAAACCTGTCACTTTAAATAAAATAAGGTAGTTAATCCTGAATCTTCAGAGGGAATAATCTGGTTGATACTGACTCCATATTTCTGATTTATTGTAGGAAATGTAGAATGGGAGAGACTGATGGATGAGGAAGATGGACTTTGGGAGAATAGAATGTCACTAAACTGGGGGTTTGTGGTTGGTGCTGAAATAATCTCCCATGACGAGTACCTGAGACCTAAGCTAAATTTTCAGCCCCTCCTCTAATGCTCATGTGGAAAAATGGGGATCATGACCCATAAGCTCCTTAGAAATGTTTTACCTGTTAGACCACACCCATCTAAAGATAAAGCATATGTTCTCTCTGTTTCTCTCCAGGGCTGAAAATGTTGCCTTGGAGGTTATTGTCATTTATATCTGTTTTACATACATAATTAATCAGGATTTCTTTCTTTATTACGATTTTTAACAAATCACAGTGTTAAAGAACTCTTAATTTAGAAGAAACATGCTAGTGGGCAAAGGGAATTGAAATATCCTATAAATTATTGAAATGGGCCTGTGGAAACCGTAATTCATTAAGTTCCTTTGCCCTCTGGAAAAATCTCTATACTTTGTGCATCCACTCCCTTTGGAATCTCACCTATTCTTCCATGACCAGTTTTACAGTGACTTTTCTGCATAAATTTTTCCCATCCAAACACATTCCCTTCCTCCTTCCAACTCCAGTGATATTTTGTGGCTTGTGCAGGTAATACATTTTATGTTATAAAATATTTCTTTTTCTAGATACCTTATCTCTCCTAATGCAAAATCATTCAGTAGCGTACAGTGACACTTGTAAACATTTAAGTAAAATTAATGCCATTATTCTTTTGTTTTTTAATAAAATTATTATGCCTTTTCTATCTTAATCCTTGCTATGACCCTGTGTGTAAGCATTATTTGAAAGACACTAATTATTAAGCGTTATTTGTCTTGTAAATTTAGAGTAAAAATACTCTTGGACTGTATTCCTGGATCCAACTTACTAGTTTTGTGACATTAGGCAGTTGCTTAATTTCCCTGAGTCTTACTTTCCCCATCTGTAAGAGCAGAATAGTATTTACATTTTAAAAATTGTATATACCTTTATGTATTTCTATAATCTATCATTGCTGTAAGAAATGAAAGAATGTTTGTATATAAAGTAACATACAAAATACATAGTTTTAAGCTGGCTCTTTCACTCTCCTCCTTCACCATCATCAAGAGGCTCTTTAGTTCCTCTTTACTTTCTGCCATTAGGGTGGTATCATCCGCATATCTGAGGTTGTTGATGTTTCTCCCGCTATCTTGATTCCAGCTTGTGACGCATCCAGCCTGGCATTTCTCATTATGTGCTTAGCATATAGGTTGAACAAACAGGGTAACAGCAAAGAGCCTTGTACTCCTTTCTCAAACTTGAAGCCTGGAGTGCTGAAGTCCATGGGGTCACAAAGAGTCAGACACAACTGGGCGACTGAATAATAACGGCATATAAAATGCCTACAAATGAGGTGTTTATATAATTTCTAGGGGCTTGTGGGGCACAATTTGAAACATTTTTACTATAAATATTGGAAACTCCCCAGCTTTCAAAATAATACCTTCTTGCCCTTGACTATTAGAAGATAGGACATAAGCCAAAATAAAATGTAAACTGCAGGCGATTTATCCCTTTGTTTTGCGAGGAAGAACAGTCTTAGTCATCACCAGATGCACACGCAAACAGATTATCAAGTGTGTACCTGTACGTAACTGGGCTTGGTACTCTGAGTAGGTAGGAATGAATGAATCGTGTTATGAATCACAAGGGAGATATCAATCATGAAAGAAATGTCAATGTGAAAGACATTATCAAAACACCCATATTAACATTCACTGACATAACAGAAAGGATATTTTTAGGCAAGTATTAAGACAAAGCAGCCAGTGATCCGTCCAGATTCTTCTCAGCTCCAAAGAGAATGAGAAAAATAGCCACAGGTTTTATACAAATAGTACTAACTTGTAAGGGGTGGTGCATCTCTCACCCTGGTTGTTGGAACCTCTTTAATCATCTGCTGCAGGAAGAAGAAAGTGTCAAGGGGCAAGGCTGGAGTCTCTAGTTAAATACCATTGGTATGACTGATAAGCCATATTTTGGCATCTTTTGAATATGAGACTCATTTAAAGTGATTTGCAAGAGGGAAAAGAATGCTGTTTTACTTACAGCGATGAAATCACATGGAGGGTGGCTAGTGAGATAGATTTCATCTAGGTTAGCTTATTTCAGAGAGCAGCAGGCCACAACTGATACTGATTGAGACAGACACTCCATATCATGATGGCCTATATAATTTCTTAAGACGAAACTATTTTATTTGATGGCTTGGGCATTCCTCTGGCCTGAAATCACAAAATGGATAGTAATTTCATGAAGGATGGCAAAAACTAATGTTGCCACAATCCCTCCTTTATTGCAAAACAGAGTTATCTTTGGGAAATTAAGTAGTCTCTAAAATATTTTGAAGTCAACATTCTGGTTCAATGTTTTGAACCAGAACATAAAAATTAGAAATATGTTGGGATTTTGTTAAGCAAAATAATATTTTTGTTCCTAAATATTGTTATATTTATGAAATCCTCAAATGGAAGGCATAGAAATAGAGAAAAGGAACAGGATTTTGACCTGGGTAGAGCTTGCTCCTGAACCTGCCACTTTTGAGCTGTTACCTTCATAACACATCTTGATAAAGACATGTTTCTGGTTGCTCTTTTATAAAATGGGTGCAGAATTGCTTTTCTGATTTAATTGTTGAGAAAGAGACTCCTTTATATGGTTAACATGGTATCTAATACATAGTAAATGGTAGATTTTTATTATTAATTTTACTATGATGATGATTGAAAATAATCCAAAACTTTAAAAATCCATTGTGAGTTCACATTAACTTTCTGGCTTTTGATACTAAAATTAAACATTACCTTAATAATACCGTGAGGATCAGGGTCAGAACGCACGGTTTCCAAATATACTGGATAATATTTTCATTTGAAATTAGGAGAGGTATGCTCCTGCCCTCCTTTAATTTTGTGAACCTCAGTGATTTGACAGTCATTTTTGGATGAGCTGAGAGGTCCTTCTCTGTCCCCTTAGAAAACAGAAAACAGTTTAAGTATCCAATTGTAGTTTTAGATAACAAGGTTATATTATTAGAAATTAGGGATAGCTTTAAGAGATAACTGGGACTTCTGCATAGTTACTGTTAGAAATGATTATTTTAAATGAAGTATCCCAAGGTCAAAATAATTTTTGGTAAGCGTCCTTCAGCTTTCAGTTAACAACTCCACAGAACAGCTCAGTCTGTTCAGTTGCCTGGAGGACTTTTTGTAACCTGTTTCTTTTAAAGGGTTCAACCTGGATGGTACATTATTTAAAGTTATGTGTTCTCCGAGTGCATCATTCAAAGTTTGAATTTAGTAGCACTTTAAGATTTTTCAAGTTACTGTTATTGCAACCTTGCCTAAAGAGAGAAAAATAAAACAACACAGAGACTTTAATTGTCCATTTGTTAGTTTGTTGGTGTGAACCTGGATTTTCTGAGAAAATGTTGGCTCTGGTCGCCCACACTGCTTCAGCAACTCCTCCAAGCTTTAGTGAGTTGTTTAGGCATTTTTGATCCTAATTTGGCTGTTTATAAAATCAGGCGTCTATCTTCTTAATTGACAGCACAGACTTTATTCCAGCTACTATACAATATTTATCAGTAATGTTTATGGAAGACCGTTTGTCAGATAATTTGTTTTTTTAGATACCCTACATTTTATCACTTGTTGAAATCGGTCTATTATAAATATATTACATGTATACTTTTAGGGCTTCCCCAGTGACTCAGTTGGTAAAGAATCTGCCAGCAATGAAGGAGACCCAGGTTCAGTCCCTGGATTGGGAAGATCCCCTGGAGAAGGGAATGCCAACCCACTCCAGTTTTCTTGCCTGGAGAATTCCATGGACAGAAGAGCCTGGCAAGCAACTGTCCATGGCATTGCAAAGAATAGGACACAACTGACCAACTATTGCTTTCACAGTTTACTGAACAGACACCCAGCTTTATATCAGGCATGTTATACTTGTCACTCCTGTTGTCTTTTGAAGATTATTAGCTAGGAGCCTGGTGGGCTGCCGTCTATGGGGCCTCACAGAGTCAGACACGACTGAAGGAACTTAGCAGCTGCAGCAGCATCTATAGCTAATAACATCCATTTTAGGATTGTATCTTCCACCTCAGCTCTAGATATAGTTTCAATATCTCTGAGCAACTTATCAAACTAAATTATTTATTTATTGACCAAACTAAATTATAACTGATACTTCCTTCTTTATTTTGGTTCTTAAAATCTCAGAGCAAATTTTGTGACCTACAAGTCTTTATGAGATATGTTTGCAAACGAGTCTTATCTCCAGCTTTGTCTTATTTTTCTTAACTCTATAAGTTTTTTTGTGTCTTTGTATCAGATGAATGTTTGGGAAGCAGAACGTCGTGGTGGCTCCAGAAAAGGATGGGATAGAGGTCATTTCTAAGAGAAAAAAAGAATCAGCTGAGCAAGCATGGTTAATTGACATCCTGTGGATCTGCTGTCATTCATGTGGAGACAAGCTTTATTCCCTGGGCAGGCTTCAGGAGAAAACGACTAAGCGTGATGGAGGTCCAGTGCTGGCCCGTTACTACTGGATGTAGGACCCCCATAGATGGCAACTTTGGCTCAAGACCCCCAGACTTGCTCTTGAGCCATGCTTGTTTCAGGGCGTGCTCTAGCGTGAAACTCCTCCTGCTTCATCTTCCTCTCTTCTGCACCTCCTGCCTTCCTGGTGTTCTTTTTGGTGCCTGCTTGGATGACCTGAATTAATACAGACAATACCAAGAGTGTCTGAGCAAACAGGCAGTAAGCTGGTGCTTGAGAATTAGTTCACTTGCTCCCCAGGTAGCAAAGAGAATACCGTCTTAAGTGTTATATTGAGCACAGAGTCCTCGAAATAAGAGGAAGATTGCTGATTGCTAAAGATTTCATGAGCCATAATGTGGGAGAACAAGCTAAATGCTCTTGAAGGTGGAATGACTCAGGTTGGATGATTCAGGCATTTGACAGACATGGGGTAAACAAGCCCATAAGAACTGCAATATTGGATGATTTTTGCCAAACAGTATTGGCACTGCAGAGGAACAATGAAGAGTTAAAGGCAGTGAACAAATATTTCAAAATTAACTTGAAAAAATCAAAAGGGGCTTTTAATAGTTTAAAAAGAGACTTTCTATCCTTCAGGTGGAGAGAAGACATAGATGAGACATAGAGTATTAGAGAAAAAGAGGGTCACCCTTTCAGAGACCTTCAGCAAGGCAGATTTATTTTGTTAAAGTTAAGGTCCTGGTTGGAGAAACCTGAAACCCTGAACGTGGAATGAGGTCATCTAGACGGATGTGCTTGGGCATTTTGATTTTTGCAGAAATGATAAACATCTTCATGGTAGGAGACATCACTCTCCCCCTGGGCATTGATAAAAAAGGTCTATCCCTATAAGGTCCCAAGTGCCTCTCTAGACCTGCCTCCTTGCTATGGACTGAGATATGTCCCCTCAAATCTCATATGTTGAAGCTCTAACTCTCAGTGTGACTGTATTTGGAGATGGGGATATTTAAAAAGACAGTTAAGGTTAAACAAGACCATAAGGGTGGGGCCTAATCTGATAGGACTAATGTCCTTATAAGAATGGAAAAAGATTTCTGGGATTTGCATGTACAGAGAAGAGGCCATGAGAAGATAGAACAAGAAGATGGCCATCTACAGCTCAGGGAAAGAGGCTTCAGGAGAAAGCAAAGCTGCTGAAGGCTCCCATGCCTCCCTAGAATTCACTGATACACTGAGTATCCTGTATCTAACTATTCCTCACCTGATCAGGCAAAAGGGCTATGTGACTTAATTTAAATTGAGCATACTATGAAACAGATATTCTTTTAAGTACACAATGGATTCTTACAGTTCTTAACACAGAACTATAATCTCATGTGATTTGCCTTAGTCTGGCAAATATATCACATCAATAATGTAGTGATGAGGCTATTAATAATGTTTCTATCACATTTCATTTTCATATTTTTTTTTTTTTTTTTTTTTCAGACCTATTCTAGAATTTGCTGATAGCACTCTCTAGAGGGGATTGGTGGTAGTATTTCCATGTTGATGAAAATATGTAGTAAAGGAGTAATCTTGGGGTATTCTTTGGTTGAAAAAGGACAAAAATATTCTCAATATATTTAGAGGATGCATTCTAAATATCCATTTCTTTGTATTAATAAGTATAGTAAAAAAGATATGTAGTTATCTATTTTAGGGCATGAGCAAATGGTTGCCTATAGTCTGAAAAATAAAGAATAAGTTAGTAAAATGTATTGAACACTTATTATATGCCAGTTTCCACTTATTTTCTTCACAGTATCACATTACATTTCACAACCAGTCTGGAAGGATAGCATTTTTATCTCAAGTCTACATATTATTTTATTAACTGTAGACACCGTGCTTTTACGTTGGCTCCTCAGACCTTATTCATCTTATAGATGAAAGTTTGTACCTGTCAGTCTAAATTTTAGACACATATACAAAGAAAGAGAGAGAGAGAAAACACTTAAGAAAATTACTTACTAGTAGCCTGATGGTAGGATTGTCTTTAACTTAAATTTGAATTTATTGTTGTTTGACTAACTGCTGTAATCTCTCTACTGCAATCATTTTAACCCAACTCCAGCACTCTTGCCTGGAAAATCCCATGGATGGAGGAGCCTGGAAAGCTGCAGTCCATGGGGTCGCTAAGAGTCAGACAAGACTGAGCGACTTCACTTTCACTTTTCACTTTCATGCATTGGAGAAGGAAATGGCAACCCACTCTAGTGTTCTTGCCTGGAGAATCCCAGGGATGGAGGAGCCTGGTGGGCTGCCGTCTATGGGGTTGCACAGAGTTGGACACGACTGAAGCGACTTAGCAGCAGCAGCAGCAGCAGCTTTCAGTGTGATAAGTGAATCTGTGCAGGTCTTTACCTTACATTTTAAAGGATAATTTCACTGGATATAGGATTCTTGATTGACAGATTTTTTTTCCTTTAAACTCTTTAAATATTTCATTCACTTCTTTTCTTCTTCCATTGCTTCTTATGGGAATATCTTGTTTTTCTCTGGGTTCTCTCTTTGTTGTTGTCTTTTATCATTTGACTACAAAGTGTCTAGGTATTGTTCTCTTTGCATTTATCCTCCTGAGAGTTCTGTTAGTATCTTGGATCTGCCAATTAATGTTTTCCATAAAATTTGAGAACATTATAGTCATTCTTCTTTCAAATATTTTTTTTTGTGCATTAGTTTTTACTTTCATTTTGGAATTCCCATTGCAAATATTTTAGAATACTTGACTACCACATTAGTCTTTGAGATTCTATTCACTTTCCTTTAATATTGTTTCTTATTATTCTTTAAACTGAATAATTGCTTTTGATTCATCTTAACGTTCGTTTCTCCTGCTATCTAAAAATTTCTTGTTAAACTAATCTGCAGCAATTTTTCATATCAGTTACTTCATGATTACCTGCAACATTTCAAATGTTTTGTAGTTACAGCTGTAATGCTGATTTCAAATTTGCTAAGTTGTTAGACTGTTTTTACTCATTTGAACATATATTCCTTTACTTCTTCAATATTGTTGTATTAGCTGCTTTTAAATATTATCATTTGCTAAATGCAAGATCCACTCAAAGTCAATGTATATTGATGAATTTTTAGCAGAGTATGACTCACATTTTAATTTTTTTAGTAATCTCTGGTTGAAAACTGGACATTTTGTATCACATCTTATAGCAACTCTGAATTCTGTTTTGTTTTCCTTTGAAGTTGTTGAGGTTTTGTTTTGGTAACAAAGCCCTAAAACTATAAATTCTATATTCTTCATGACATGCAACTGCTTGTGCTTGAGTTTGTTTGAATTTTTATTTTTTTAGGTTATGTATCTAGATATCTTCCTTGTGAATTTTAGTGAATACCTAATAATTTGGGGAGGAATTGTGCTCAAATACTTCCCAGGTGGCTCTAGTGGTAAAGAATCTGCCTGCCAATGCAGGGGATGCTAGAGACACAGAGAGTATCCCTAGGTAGGGAAGAGCCCTGGAAGTATCCCTAGGTAGGGAAGAGCCCCTGGAAGAGGTCATGGCAACCCAATCCAGCATTCTTGCCTGGAGAATCCCATGGACAGAGGAGCCTGGTGGGCTGCAGTCCATGGAGTTTCAAAAGTGTTGGATGTGGCTGAAGTGACTTATCAGGCAAGTCTTAACTTATAATCTCTGTAAGTCAAGTCTCTGTAAGACTTTCAATCTCTGCCTAGCAAACTATGTGTGGACTGAGGAATCAATTTGAGGTTGAAGCCAATTCTTAAGTTTTCCTTGCTGACATCTCTTACATCTCCCTGGCACATGCATAATTTAGCCCTTCTACGATTTCCCAGGGAAGTTCCTTGCTGTCCCACTGTCCATCCTGAAGCAGGACGGTCTGATTAAACTGTGGGTCTTCATACTTAGTAAACTGAAACAGCATTGAGAGTGAAATACAACACTTTTAGTAATTAAGCCCAAACAGTGAGCAAAAACTGAAACTCTATTGGTTGAAGAGGATGAACGGCTACCACTTAGAGGTATTTTATAATAGAGGAGCAAAACTCAGAGTTCTGGGTCTCCTTAACATTTTTAAGTTAAACTCAGGAAATTTGAGAATCTTAGTATAAAATTGCCATAAACTGATCACTAAAAAAGACATTTTTTACCATTGACTTTTTGGAGCTCTTTTCATTTTTGAACCCATCTACTTTAGATCTTCCTACTTTTGGTTTGATTAATTACATTTTTAGCAAATATTTTTATTGTGTTTCTGACTTAAACTGAATTTAAGTAAGTAAAACTTGTACTTGTTTGAAGTATATATTGGTTGAGGGATGTTTCTGTAATATTATATGTGATGCAAATTTTATCTCAATAGTTTTAGTTTCTGACCAATTAAATTTCAGTTAAAAAAATTATCTTATAGCCCTTTGGTGTGTATTTTATTTTGAGGAATATAGATTTATTTCCTCAGAAGTATTTCTGATAGGTGTCTGTATTTGTAATGATTTTTATAGACTGTATTATCTCTGTAGCTTCTGAAGCAGTATAATCTGATTCCCCTCAGAGATCTCACAGTTTAAAGTTACTGCATACATTAATTCACTGATGCAAGATTTTTTTTTTTTTTGATGTGGACCATTTTCAAAGTCTTTATTAAATTTGTTGCAATATTGCTTCTGTAGTTTATATTTAGGTTTTTTGACTATGAAGTATGGAGGATCTTAGTTTCCACACCAGGGATTGAACCCACACTGCTTGCTCTGGAAGGTGAAGTCTTGACCACTAGACCACCAGGAAAGTCCCTAATTCACTGACTTAGGAGGGAAGCAAAATAGTATTGGCAGTCTTCCATCTTATAGAAATATTCTCATTCCATGTCTACCTTTTAATTTGTTTTTGTTATTGAAGTTCTCTTGCCTATAAGAGGAAGGAAAGGTAATAATAACTTTAAAACAAACAAGCCAAACAAAACCCTCCCTATGACTATTGTATGCTTCCAAATTTTAATCTAGAAAGGAGTAAAGAGATTATTGTAGCCTGTCAATCCAGTAATTTGTTTCGCTTAATACAATGTATTATTTATGGGATATAAGAGAACATCTGGGCTACCACACAGTATTTTTTTTTTTTTTTTTGGGAGGAGAGTTTATTTGAAGTGTGAAAACAACCATTGGGAAATTTCATCCCAATATCTCTGTTATATAAATGAATAATAATACTTTAAAGACTCCAACTGTGGCATTGTTTATATTGGTCAAAAATGTATTATTTTGCTTTTTTTTATACATATAGAAAAATATATAAACTTTACTCTCTAGTTAGGCCACAGAAATAAAAATTAAATTCAACTGTCTTACAGCACTATTACTTGGTATTTGGGACTACTTTAACAGCTGATATATGTTAGTGTTCAATTACTTTAATCATTTTCCAAACTATTAACACAGCTGAAAATTCCGCTACCATTTTAAATGTACTTTACATGCTCAGTCACTCAATTGTGTCCAACTCTTTGTGACCCCATTCACTGTAGCCTGCCAGGTTCCTCAATCCATGTGATTTTCCAGGCAAGAAAACTGGAGTGGGTTGCCATTTCCTCCTCCAATCTTCCCAACCCAGGAATTGAACTTCTATGTTTCTGCATTGACAGGTGGATTCTTTGCCACTGAGCCACCTGAGAAACCCATATAAAGATACTTTAATGACATCAAAAATATGTTTTATGGGAAGTCTTTAAAGTCAAACATGTAGCAGTTTCCTAAATCTAGTCTATTCTGCTTTTAAAACAACTCCAAAGGGAAATCAGTTGCAAAAAGTGTCTCAAGGGAAATATAATGGCAAGCTTGTGTGTTTCTATGAGTCCAGCCCTCATCTGCCTTTTGCGTGCACATCTTCCACATTACAGTGTCACCGATTTAATAGAAGAATAACTTTTTAAAATTAGTCATTTGGTTCAATGGCATGCTATGATTAAACATTTATACATCTCATGTAGTACTAAATATGATGGTAGTACTTAACATTTTAAATTATAAGAGTAACTTCAGAGTGTAAATACAAATACAGGATATCTCTTGTATATTTCATTTTATAGCTGTGAAAAATAAGATATGAAAATCTGTTTCCAGTGTGCAACAATTTGAATTTAATTCTGATTTACATGTTTAAGAACTAAGATTTCCAAGACTGTAAGGAAAACACCTCCATACCATTATCATCCCTTCCAAATATTAGATCACACCTCCTTAAACATGAGCTGTGGTTTTTATCATCTTTATTAATACTGATTCAAATTTGGTTGCTATGCTTTATTTGTAAATCAAAAGTCTGCCATATAATCAGCTACTATATACTTTAAAGGGTTAACAGCAGAGATTAATAAGTCAGAGAAAATATTACAGCATGAAATGTGAATCTTAATGTATGCACACTTTTGAAAAATGTAATTTGTGATTCAAATAACCCCCCAAAGAATACAATTATAGGTGTGTGTATAGACATGGTTGAGCATGTACACATGTATTCCCTTCCTCTCTCAGCAAGAGAGGGCCTAAAACCAATAATATTCCAATAGCTACAAGTGTACCCAGTATACATATCTTGATTTCTAATACCCTTTTCCAGTAAAAGGAGGTAGGACTCCTTGAAGAAATGGCTAAGTCTAAGTAGGAAATATACAAGATACTATCTGGTAGGCCAGAAGGTAAAGTGCTGGTAACAGAGAAAGAAACCTCATATGGATGGAGTCATGTCAAAATGGCACAGGAACCAACCAGAAAGCTCCTAAAGTCCAAAGTTGAAACAATTTGAGCAAGAAAATAAGCAAAGCTGTGATAGACAATAGCCCAAAGTATAAAATAAATACCACCAGTCCACAAATTTTCCATGCATCAGAATAGGTAGGAGAAGCATGAGACCACATCTTTAGTATGATCTGTGCAGAGAGATTTCCTTCCAAAGAGGACAGTGTAGAAAGGAAAAAAGAGAAACCTGATAAACTCTACCTTCGTCAAACAGTGATGGTGAGTTTCAACAGTAATAATTCATGTTTGGGGGCTGTATTCAGGCATTGATTTCCTCAAATGATTTTTTATGCCTTATTGCCTCTCTGTGCTTCTGGATTTAAATTATGTTAGACCATTTGATATTATATTACTATATTTTAGGTTGTCAAGTCTCAGTTTGACTTCTCTGTTGTGCAGTTTGGAAAAATAGACTGATTTATCTTAAAGTTTATTGATCCTTTTTCTTCTTCAATCTATGATTAATACTCACTTGTCATATATATGTACATAATAGGTATTAGATTATAGTTTTTACATCACAATTTTCATTTTCCCATTTAAAAAAAAATGATCTCTCTGTTGAGAAATACATTTGTTCATTTTNATGGGCGTGAGTCTGAGTGAATTCCGGGAGTTGGTGATGGACAGGGAGGCCTGGCATGCTGTGATTCACGGAGTTTCAAAGAGTCAGACAGGACTGAGCGACTAAACTGAACTGGTCAGTTGCACTGTGGGGAGGGAGTGATGCTGCTACCAAATAGCACTGGTGTGTATTTGCAGTGTCTCAGCCACACTGGGCATGCCCCTACACACGGCACACACTACTCAGGCTCTACGTTTCTCTGCCGGGCACCCTCTGAGGCCGTCCCTAGGCTGCATGCATCTTCCCTGTTCTAAGCCACTCAGGCTCTACTTTTCTCCACTGGGCACCGTTTGAGGCCGGCCCTCAGAACACTCAGGCTCGGCACCCAGGTAGTCACAGGTTCAGTTGGGCCTGAGCTCTGTGTCCTTCCCAGGACCAAGTAGTTCAGGTGTTTGGTGAGCGGAGTCATGCTGCTTGTTGCCTTTTCCTGAGGCTCAGTTTTCTGGGTGTACAGCTGGCACCCCTTTTTCAGGCAGAATTTGTCTGTCCAGCACCCCAAAAAGTCTTAGCAGAGAAGCCTGCTTGCAGTTTGGTAAGTAAAGTCTCTCTGGTGCTGCAATTGCCACTTTCCAGCTTTTATGGCTCTGGCTGCCTGTCACCAGCGGGGGATGGTCTGCAGCTGGCTATTTCTGTTCCGTCCTTTGTCCTGGCGGTGTCTTATGTTAGAGCTTTTCGCGTGGTAATTGTCCCGCAGTCTGGTGTGCTAGCCCGAGTTAGTTCGCTCTGGTTACCCACGGGGCATTCCGTCCCTATTCTTAAGAAGTGCTGCAGCCCGCGTTTCCCGTGCCTCTGTGCCCAGTCCCCACTTGCTAGTGGCGGACGCAGCGTCTGCTCTGCTTTTCTGCTGGGGGAGTTACCGTTGGGCTCATAATCTGTTGGTTTTAATTATTTATTTATTTTTCTTCCCTGTTATGTTGCCCTCTGTGCTTCCAAGGCTCGCCACAGATTCAGCAGTGAGATTGTTTCTCGGCGTTTGGAAACCTCTCTTTTTAAGACTCTCTTCCTGGGACAGGACTCCCTTCCCGGGACGGAGCTCCCTCCCTACCTCCTTTGTCTGTTTTTTCATCTTTTGTATTTTTCCTACCTGTTTTTGAAGACAATATTCTGCTTTTCTGGATGCCTGATGACCTCTGCCAGCATTCAGAAGTTTTTTTGTAGATTTTACTCAGCGTTGAAATGTTCTTTGGATGAATTTGTGGGGGAGAAAGTGGTCTCCCCATGCTATTCCTCTGCCATCTTAGGACCCCTCCCTCTAATCGATTTTAACCTTTAACCTTCATCCACATAATCATTTATTTATTCAGTCAGTCAGTCCCTGATTTAGTAATTCAGACTTATCAGGGCCATACTAAGTGTCAGATTTCACTTTAAAAATGAAAACAGAGAGTCTGCCATTAGAAGGATGAGAATTGATGGTGGAAAGCCAGACACTTTACGTGTAAACAAATACAATCCATCTCAGTCACCACTCTCCTCCCGGTCCCATCCGTTTCGCCTACCAGAATACTAATTTTAGGGAAATGCTTTTNCTCCCTCTAATCGATTTTAACCTTTAACCTTCATCCACATAATCATTTATTTATTCAGTCAGTCAGTCCCGGATTTAGTAATTCAGACTTATCAGGGCCATACTAAGTGTCAGATTTCACTTTAAAAATGAAAACAGATAGTCTGCCATTAGAAGGATGAGAATTGATGGTGGAAAGCCAGACTCTTTACGTGTAAACAAATACAATCCATCTCAGTCACCACTCTCCTCCCGGTCCCATCCGTTTCGTCTACCAGAATATTAATTTTAGGGAAATGCTTTTACTACAAAATGTTGGTAGCTATTGACTTATTCCATAAATACAGGATTATGTGTAAAGTTGAGTGAAAGAACCACAATGTCTGTTTATCCAGTACAGTTCTACTAGTAGTTAGTGACTGGCTTCATTTATGACTTGCTTAGACCTATGCCCATTCTGGTTGCTACATTTTGGAGAACATCATGTTCTCATTGCAAAGTGAATATGGTATTTTAGTAACTTTATAAAAGTCAGTTATAGTGGTCTACAGGAGAGATCCTGGGGTTTGGGTTAGAATATTGGTCATAGATGCATAAGAGGTGGGCAGACTTCAGCACTTATTTAGGAGGGAGAGTTGATAGAATTTGATATTAATAACAGGTTAAATATCAAGTCATTGTGAAATATAGGTAATGTAGGCATACTTTAGGATAACATCTGTTTTATGGTCTATACAGGTGGTTAGTGACACTAAGTTACAGAACATTGAAAACACAGTATTTTGGTGAGAAGTTGTATTGTTTTGGATATTTTTTTGAAGTGCTTGTGTTACATCCATTGAGGTCAGGTGATCCTACACCGATATTTCAATATTTCTTAGCTATTTGCTTACACATAAAAGAATATGAAGTGACTTCTTTAAAGAAAAACATTGTTAGGCTTTATAATTAAAAATTATATCCTAGGAAGGTTTGTATCAATTTGGGGTTTATGAAGATTTCCAGGTTTTTCTCATACAAAGGCCAAGTATGGACATGGTAATTAATCATACTTAAGAAAAGTGCAGGGTAAAAATAGTTAAAGATACAGATAAAAATGATCTGTTTGCTAGGAAGGCACAATGATAGCTAGATGTGTTTTTAGTCAATGTTAATGAAGATACCTGTTTTTAATTTTACTTTTTTAAGGCAGACTCTTGCTAATAAAATCGCCAGCTGCTCTGAATCAACAGAAGTGATAACAGAGATACTAACACTTTTTTTTTTAAATTGTAACCTACAGCACTCACAGCATGGAGCAGTGGAAGATACCGTGCAGCAGTGGCTTATGGTTAGCAAGAAATTTAATGAGAAATCTATTTAAGATTGTTTTTTTAAAAAGTCTACAAAAACAAGTCTTATATGAAGAATACCTTCTTCTTATTGCTTCTTATTATTTTCTAGTTAAACAATACCTAATACTCTCTTACATACTTCTTATTGCCTAATTATTTACCATATTTTTAATGCATAGAAGAAATGTGTGTGTCATTACACCTAAAGTGTGTTAATCCATCATGTCCAACCCTTTACAACTCCATGGACTGTAGTCTGCCAGGCTCCTCTGTCTGTGCAGTTATCCAAAAATACTGGATTGGGTGGGTAACCAATCCCTTCTTTAGGGGATCTTTCCAAACCAGGGATTGAAGCTGGATCTCCTGCTTTGCAGGTGGATTCTTTACTGTCTGAGCCACCAGAGAAGCTCCTAAACACTTAAAGTACTCCTTTTATTAAAAACGTATTATTCACAAACTTTGACTGTAATTTTTTTCTCCCTTCAGTTAATTTATTCTCAAATCTTTCTAAATATTTTTCCTTTATGTTTCCTCCATGGGAATGACAATAGTAGTATATATCCTAGCCTAGAGCACAATAATGACAGTAAATAGGATGGATTGTTAAATCAAGTTGAGACAATAGAGCAGCATTCTTTATAAAATTGGGTTTCATCAAACGTTTGGAGCAAAATTGACTGAAAAGATACCACAGTAAGAACAGATGGCTTGAGCATTTAATTATCTCCCATATGACCATAATTTAAACTGTTAGTAGGTCAGGATGTCACAATGGTCGGCAGAAAATGGTGTCCTTAGGTATATCCTTAGAAGAGGAAGAGCAGGCCAAGATTCCCCACTGAATGTTGCATCACTAAGAGGAAGAATACCACATGACACCCTACCAAGCACTGTGTCTGTTTTGGAAAGTTTCAAGCTTAGTGGAAAAGGGAGGTACTATAAAATTCCTATGACTTCACTAATAGGAGTGCTTGGAGAGAGAGAGAGAGGGAAACGGAACCTTTGATAATACCAACAAAAGAGTAATTAAGTGTTTCCACATTTTCTACCTCAGCATGTGAAGATCCATTGTCAGATCCTAAGAAAGCACAAAGTTCTTCTGTGCAGAGAGAGAGAGGGTATTGCTGCTGTTCTTGGCTTTTTCTCCGATAGAGATTTGGGTTTCACTCTAAAAGTTAACTTTCCTTATCTCGTTCAGTTTCTGTCTTTTCAAGGCCATATTACAGTGGGTCAGTTAGTCAACACCAAAAGCATCCTTTTTGTAACTGTCTTAAAATATATTTCAGGAGACTCGCAGAAGAGACTCAGAAGTGGTGCAAACAAGTCTCAAGAAAAAGCACGCACACAGTGCCTCACGGGACAATCTTCCTCTGCCAAAAGATGAGCCCAGAAACTGCAAAAAGAAGTGGCAAACCTAACTTTCCTAGTTTCAGAAACTGTCATCAGATTTGTGCAGATACTGGGCGAGACTGATGTGACAACCTCAGATATCCGGTGGCCTCCCTTTGCTTTTGCCAGTGGAAAATGGAGCAGAGAGTTAAACAGAAGAGAAGTTGGGTAGAATAAAGGGCTGTTCACTGTTGCTTGAAGTCCCAACATATCTGCCATTAGTAACAATGAGTCATTACAGAGAATTCTTGTATGGTGAGTCAGGAAAGATTAAGAGCTGCTGAATTACTTCCAATTCTGTAACTCCTTTTAAAATGTAGCATGTTATTGAAAGTGAAGTCACTCAGTTGAGTCCAACTCTTTGCAACCCCATGGATTGTACCTTCAAGGCTCTTCTGTCCACGGGATTTTCCAGGCAAGAGTACTGGAGTGGGTTGCCATTTCCTTCTCCAGAGGATCTTCCTGACCCAGGGATCAAACCCAGGTCTCCTGCATTGTAGGCAAATGCTTTACCGCCTGAGCCACCAGGGAAGCTGTTGCCAACTGAGTACAGTCAGGTAAACAGCTTATGCATGTGGGCGAGAGGAGGAGGGATGGGGAATGTACATAGTGAGTAATATGTAATAGTGTACTTTTCCCCTTTAGCTGGAGAACAGTGGCAGAGTAACCATCTGCCTCTTTTTAAGCCACATACTTTTAAAATTTAAAGGCAGCTATTCAGATCAAAGGCATGAGAAGATGGTAATAATAATGAGAAGGTGGGAAGGCTAGCTTATCAGGAGGGAGTAGGACAAGGTGTTTATTATATTCATGAGTGTATGTGACAACCTGTGCTTTTTCAGCCTTATAGCATAGAGTCAGACAGGTTCGACTTCAAATTCCAGCTCAGATACATGATAGCTGTGTGACTTTTAGCAAGTTCACTAAACACTCTGAGCTCAGTTTCTTCCTCGGTATATGGTTGTAATAATAAAGTACACCTTGCAGCATTCTTGTAGGATTAAGTGCAATGAAGTGCATAAAGCAATCAGCCCAGTTTTTACTATAGTAGACAGTTGATGGGTGCTGCTAATATATTAGTAATCTGTTTAATTTTTGTAAAATGAACAGTCTAGGGTTCAGTAAACATTGGGGAAACACTTATCTGTTCTCTTTAAGGAATACATGTTTAACTGGTTCATCCTAAGGATACTTATAAGATTATGCTTTGATAAACAAATTTTGTAACAATCAGAAAACAGTCTAGAGAAGTGTAGATAGTTTGACAGTTCTGGACCTTTGTCCTTGTTTTATCAGTTACTTAGCTACATGGACTGAGGAGACTCATTTGAATTCCTTGAGACAGAGGTTTGTCACCTGTACCCTTAACTGTAGAGCTTAACTTACCTTCAGTTCAGTTCAGTTCGGTCGCTCAGTTGTGTCCGACACTTTGCGACCCCATGAATCGCAGCACACCAGGCCTCCCTGTCCATCACCATCTCCCGGAGTTCACTCAGACTCATGTTCATCGAATCAGTGATGCCATCCAGCCATCTCATCCTCTGTCATCCCCTTCTCCTCCTGCCCCCAATTCTTCCCAGAATCAGAGTCTTTTCCAATGAGTCAACTCTTCGCATGAGGTGGCCAAAGGACTGGAGTTTCAGCTTTAGCATCATTCCTTCCAAAGAAATCCCAGGGCTGATCTCCTTCAGAATGGACTGGATGGATCTCCTTGCAGTCCAAGGGACTCTCAAGAGTCTTCTCCAACACCACAGTTCAAAAGCATAAGTTAGTAGTGTACAAAGAACTCAAGAAATTTAAATTGTTGCTATTATATAAGCCAACAATAAAGACATAGTCCTAGTGATTTCTTCTGGGTCTATTAACGTCTGCTGTATATAAATAGGTACTAAAAATACCACAATACTGGAATATTTTGAATCTATAATTGTAATGGTTATAATTTCTACAAATTTCTTTATAATAGATAAGGTAATCATAGAGACTTTTTGAACAACTCATTTTGTCTGACAAGTAATCCTCTTTGATGAACACCATGTAGAGAACAATATTCTTACATATGTAAGACCTCTTTGATGAACACCATGTAGAGAACAATATTCTTACATATGTAAGATTATATATGGTAATTTGTCTTACTGACTAGTTACTGTCTGGCTATAAATGTTAGCAGTTACCAACCAGTTACTAATGTTGAATCATGAGCTACTAATGGTCATAGGCTTTTTCCCTTTGGCTACTTTAAAGCAAGTGATCAGTTTCCTTAACATTCCTTTTTTCTCATCAGAGGCTCACTAAAACTGAGATTCTTAGGTTAAATGCTGGGACAGAGACATAATAGTCATCTTTAGGCTGAATTATTAGGCCCACATAGGTGTCTGACATAAGACTTTGGCTTTTTGGTACCATCTAAAATCTAACCTGACCAGATTTGTAAATATAAGAGAGAAGAAATTGTTCTTTTTTTGTTCTTTTCCTTGACTGCACAGCCTCCTGGACCAAAGAATAACAATGTCTTGTCTATTTCATGATAATGATTAATTACTTGAAAATCTCAAGTGTTGAGTAAAATTATTTGTAGTTTTGGTCTGAGCATAGACCTCTTTAAAAAATACTTTTCCCTCAAATATTGACTTAATTCCTTGAGGCTGACTTTCCTGTGAATTATCATTTCACTCAAAGCAGTTAGATCCAGTTTCATTTGTAAACTTAAATGTATTCCCCAAAGCAAAATGAATGAATTGGCTTTCTGTAGGTAAAAGTGAGCAGCCACTTAGAGACAGAACTAATGCAAAAGGTTAGTGCAAGAGGTAACTCCTATGTGAAAAGAATTGCACACATGATTAGGAGGGCTTCCCTGGTGGCTCAGTGGTAAAGAATCTATCTGTCTGCTGATGCAGGAGATATGAGTTCCATCCCTGGGTCAGGAAGATCCCTTGGAGAAGGAAATGACAGCCCACTCTAGTATTCTTGCCTGGGAACTCCCATGGACTGAGGAGCCTTGCAGGCTCCTCAGTCCATGGGGTTGCAAAGAGTCGGACGTGACTTAGAAGCTAAACAACAACATGGTTGGGAAGGTTCTCAGCCTGGCTAAACTGAGAGCACATTGCTGTTTTCCAGGATTTAACAAAACAAACACCTTCCTGTCAAGTCTGTTAGGAAGGTCTTTGAAAACATCTTTCTGACAAATCTTCACACAGATGAGTGAATTTAAATCTTCATAAAACAGATCAGGAACACTTAATTTAATACCACAGACCAGTAAAAATGAATGTTGTTATGGTTTGCAGTGCATTATTTTGCTACTGTTCTCCTCACACGTGAGTCCATTGTCTGTAACATTAAAAATGCTATTTCTAGGATTACTAACTATATTTTAATTTGTTGCAGATGTTTTAAAATGATTTATTTCCCCCCTGGAAAACTCTGTTTTTGAAACAAGTAATTACTTGTCCAGGACTTCACATTCAAGTTTAAAGAGCCCCGCTTTTCACCTGTCTCCTGCCCCAACTCTGGAGTTGGGAGAGAGGGAAGTGCTGGGTCATTGCTGCTGGGCAGAGATGGAAATTAGCCTCCCGTGACACCAGCACCACACCAGGGACGAGGAGCCAGGTGGCCATATGGATTTCCCTCTCTGTGGTGTTCGGCTGGAGTAGGGCACAGGATGTCAGAAAGTCTCTGCCTGCTTAGCTAGCCTTTCCCAGTCCTCTGGTTAAGAAAAACAAGCATTTCTTTAAGCCTTTTGCCTCTCCACCCATTGGAGACTCTACATTTTTGGCATCTCCTGTGTCCAGCAAGATAAATGAAAGGAAAAGGAAAACAGAGGGAAGTCACTGCTGTGATTTCCCTTGAGTCCCAAAGCCCCTAACAAGTCTGCCTTCATCTTCCCAGTTTTCAGAGTTTCTCTGTGCTTGTTTTATGTATTATGTCCAGGACTTCTCTCTGTATTTCATGGAAAAATAAGGAAGGATGTGTCTGTTTCTTCTAGACCGTAACAGGAATTCCAAAAATTGTATTTATAACAAACATATCAGTAACTAGAGAAAAACAAATTGAACAACAGGATACTATTTTATGGCTATGGTGTTTTTGAGATGACATGAAAAAATAGTAGCTCACAGTAATTGTGTAAATTGGTTCAGATATTTTATAAAGCAATTTAATCACATATCTGAAAAGCCTTAATAATTTTCATAACTTTGGATTCAGGATTTCCACATCTTAGAACTTGACCTAAATAGTCAGAAAGATTGGTGATATATGCATCTACAACAACTAATGATAAATGAAAAATTACAGAGAACTATACATATTCAGTTCAATTCAGTCGCTCAGTCGTGTCCGACTCTTTGCGTCCCCATGGACTGCAACATGCAGGCCTCCCTGTCCATCACCAACTCCCGGGGTTTATTCAAATTCATGTCCATTGAGTCGGTGATGCCATCCAACCATCTCATCCTCTGTCCTCCCCTTCTCCCACCTTCAATCTTTCCCAGCAGCAGGTCCTTTTCCAATGAGTCGGTTCTTCATATCAGGTGGCCAGAGTATTGCAGTTTCAGCTTCAACATCAGTCCTTCCAATGAACAGTCCTTCCAGGACTGATCTCCTTTAGATTGAACTATACATATACACACATACATAAAGTAAAAAAAAAAATGCATGTAATCCTGGCGATATCTGAATAAATCTGTGGGTTGTACCAATGCCATTCTCTTGGCTTTGATATAGTAATATAGACATTGCAGAATGTTAGCATAGGTGGCAGTGGGTGAAGGGTAGAGGAGATATCTTTGTAATACTCTCCACAGCATCCTTCTAATCTATGATTAATTGAAAATAAAAAGATATGTACAGAAAAAGCCTTTGTTGAAAACTGTATTCCAATTTTGCTGCAGAAAATAAGACTACCATATCTTTTGTCTGTTCTTTCAAACTTCACACTTTAATTTTAAGGTACTTCCCGTCCTGTTCACCCACCAATCCTCCACTTCACCACAGGCTCCATGGTAAGAATTTCTCTTCCAATTAAGTACTGCCAAAGATGGAGAAGATCTATATAGTCAGCAAAAACAAGACTGGGAGCTGACTGTGGCTCAGATCATGAGCTCCTTATTGCCAAATTCAGACTTAAATTGAAGAAAGTAGGGAAAATCACTAGACCATTCAGATATTACTTAAATCAAATCCCTTATGATTATACAGTGAAAGTGACAAATAGATTTAAGTCATTAGATCTGATAGAGTGCCTGATGAACTATGGACTGAGGTTTGTGACATTGTACAGGAGACAGGGATCAAGACTATCCCTATGGAAAAGAAATGTAAAAAAGCAAAATGGCTGTAAGAGGAGCTCTACAAATAGCTGGGAAAAGAAGAGAAGTGAAAAGGAAAGATATAAGCATCTGAATGCAGAGTTCCAAAGAATAGCAAGGAGAGATAAGAAAGCCTTCCTCAGCAGTCAATGCAAAGAAATACAGGAAAACAATAAAATGGGAAAGACTAGAGATCTCTCCAAGAAAATTAGAGATACCAAGGGAATATTTCATGCAAAGATGGGCTTGATAAAGGACAGGAATGGGATGGACCTAACAGAAGCAGAAGATGTTAAGAAGAGGTGGCAAGAATACACAGAAGAACTGTACAAAAAATATCTTCACAACCAAGATAATCATGATGGTATGATCACTCACCTAGAGCCAGACATCCTGGAATGTGAAGTCAAGTGGGCCTTAGAAAGCATCACTATGAACAAAGCTAGTGGAGGTGATAGAATCCAGTTGAACTATTTCAAATCCTAAAAGATGATGCTGTGAAAGTGCTGCACTCAATATGCCAGCAAATTTGGAACACTCAGCAGTGGCCCAGGACTGGGAAAGGTCAGTTTTCATTCCAATCCCAA